>JWZT01004682.1:0-10815 GCA_000827895.1 Thelohanellus kitauei
AGTTCCATCGTTACCTTCTGTCACTCCCCGTTTTTTTTTGCTTCTGTACAATCCATTCCTGATCCCGATCGAAAATTTATTTTCTGAATGGAAGCTGACTGTTGTTAAGGGGACCCACGAAACGCTGAACAACTTTTTGACCTGATTGAAAGAGTGTGAACTAGTATAATTCGGCAGACTGTATGGTCTTTTACGGACATGAAAAAGTAACTATCGCACTGTATACAAGGCATTCCGATTGAAAAAAAAATATTTTATTTCCGCTTTGTGTTTTTATACGCCATTTTATAAAAATTTTTTAAGAATTATTGTGAAATTTCAGCTGTGCCACGCAAAGTGGAAAATTGATTTCACAAAATGGAAAAATCGCTGAGCAACGCTTTAAGATGTAACTTCTTTGTATAAAATAACATCAACTTTTGGATCATAGTGCAGAAATATTGGTGGAAGAATCCCTCAAGCCTACAGCGATAAGGATACTTTTGAACCTCCCCCCAATTGTAAGGAGTGCCAATAAAATTCCTTGGCTAAACAACGATGGCGATTGTTAACCAGTTCTCTTTCTGCTGAATTGTTTGCCTCGGCTTTTGTACAGATAGCTCTGAGATACTCTCAAGAGAAAGTAGAGTCACGAAAATTGAATCAACAAAAATAGAGGAAAATGTAGTTGAGGGCACTGTTTGAGTAGGTACCGAATATATGGATATCTCGAAAGGGAACGGGGCGATGATTCGCTGTCCGAGAAAGAGACTGATCAGGAGAAGAGTTGTGTTCAGTGGTCTGCCAATTAATCATTTCTGGATCCGTTATATTTTCGTTTATCCAGGCACTGGAGCTCATATTTATCATATCTAGCTTATTTTAAAAGATTTCAATTTTTATATTTGACAGTACGTAACGAGAAAACTTTGATAAAATGGATATCTAACTGATTTTTTATTTATAATGAGATTTCCCAACCATATGGAATGATTTCTTCATTTTTAAGGTAAAAATGGTATCAAGTTCATTATAAGGGCCTCATCATATTGTAATAGAGTAGGATTAATATTTAATCCTAATCAAATAAATTTCAAATCATGCTTACTTAATTACTAAAAATTCCATGTTCCACTTTCAAAATAATAAATTAAAGATTTCAAATAATGAAGGTTATACCAGTGATTCTAAAAATTTTATGGCCTGCGTCCCGCTTGTCCTTAATACACGCATCCATTAAAGGTAAATATCTTTAAAAATTTTCAATTATTCGTTTAAATGTTTTCACTGCTCCAGTTGTGAGAAACACTTGTTTAGAATTCATACAAACAATTCTGACAAACTTTTGTTTATTTTTTGATGAAACCGATGAGAATTTTTTTACATATATTGTCGTAAGACGAAAATAGCATAAACTATCTGGTGGAATATGGGATTCTGGCTCCACCTTAGAATTGTAACATCCGTGGCTGTTCAAATCTCAGGCTAACATCAATGAGTTGGAGGTGTACAAGAAAACAGTGTAGATTCTGTCACCCTATCTCTGGTACAAGATTTTCCAAAAAATTCAAATATAATACGACCGCCTGCTTACGTTCGCATACTCCTGGCTGTCTGAAGATAAGGTCAAATAAATAGAAGTTTATACAGGCCATTCCAAATGCACTGCCATGCTTTATAAAAAAATATATTAGACAGTTAATGAGCGATAGCTTTGATTTCATCAACCTTCAAGTAGTGGGAGATTCCATAGTAATAAAAATCGGCGAAACCAAGATTAATAAAAATAAACATAATAGGGGGCATCCTGTAAGTGGAACCTGGGTACATTGTGGGGTGGAACGAACTGAGGAACGTAGAGTATTCTTAGTTGTCCCTGATAGGACAGAGGCGACGTTATTGGGCATAATTCGCACTCATGTACTCCCAGGATCTATAATAATGACAGATTGTTTAGATCCTATTACAATCAAAATCGATTTTACACACATTTTCTAGTTAACCATAACGAATGTTTTGAGGATCCTGAAACCGGTGCCCATACCAATTCTATTGAGGGCACCAGTAATGTTCTAAAATATCAGATTCGTCCAAGACAGAACCAATTTACTTGATGACGATGGCAATATAATTGAAAATGTCCTGAATGGTCATTAAGGAGAATCCGATTGATACCGAAAACATTTTCCTGATCTGTGGCGACCATTCCTTAGTGCTTTGAGAGAAGTTATTTATCCATGATAAAAAAACTTTTAATTTTGATTTTTTGTATTTTCGTTCATTTAGTATCCAAATTTCATGATAACAGCTGGCCAGAAAGAATATTAACTGAAATAAGCAATGATGGTGATTAGGTTTTAATAGAACACGATTATAATTGATCTCTTAATCCAAGTTCTTAAGGTGGCCCTTTAAGGTTTTCCGACCAAGTCAGTCACTTTCCCAATCAAGTCCGTCACATTTTTATATCTCAAATTTTATTTATATTTTGCATCAAAAAAACGGATCAAGTCTATCATAATGGCCCCCTTAATACTTTAACTTGATCTGATTAAAGTTAACCGACAGACTTAATTTCAATCTAATTAGAAATTAATGTCAAGCCATGCTTATTATGTTTCAAAATTTCGAATTCCTTTCTCAACAAAATCATATTCACATTTTAAAATTGAATATGTCATTTATAAGCAAATAAGAACGATTCTAATCTATTTTTGTTGTTGTTATGATGGGACCCATTAATAATTTCTTGAATATCTTTGCCCAGCAAGAAAAGAATTCATTATCTGGTGGTATACTCGCGTTTTCATAGATATGTAAGAATGTTTCTTTTCAAATTCCGACCTTTCACAAAGACTTGAAGATGTACCCGAAAAAAATGCAGATTCCTTAACCCCATATATGGTACTACATTTTTTAAACAAATGTAAATTGCAATATAATGAGGCTCGGATTTTTACATATTTTTTGCTCTCTTGTGCAAATAATAAGGAAATTGAAATGTATATATGTCGCTGCAAATCAACGATCACCCTTACAAAAAGTTCATAAGACAGTTGATAGTTGGTCTGCAATAGTCTATATGTCGTTTACCTTTAAACATTCAAATTAAGGGGGCGGGAGCGTAGTCAGAAATATATGAAACAGAAATGGGCACGAACAAATATCATAGGGGACATTCGGTGAGTGGGACATGGGTTACTGAAGGTGTGAAAAGAACTGAGGAACGCCAATTTTTCTTAGTAGATATCTCTGATAGAACATGGGAGACATTTTTGGCATAATAAGCACATAATTCCAGGGTCTATTATTATGACCAAGTGTTTTCAGTTATATCACAACCTTAACGAATTTTATATCAACCACCACGTTAACCACAGCAACACTTTCAGAATCCTGAAATTGGGGCCCATACCAATTCTATGAAGGGAACCTGGAATGCCCTTAAATATCAAATAGCTCCACGAAGCAGGACTCAGTTCCTCGAAGACGATGGAAATATATTCGAAAACATCCCGAATGACAATTTTCGAGCATTAGTGTGACGTCGAGAATATTTCACTGATCAGTGTGCAGTATTCCTCATTGCCCCCAGAGAGAACTGATTTATATTGGGTGAACGTTTTTGTTTAAATGTTTACAATAGTTTTCCACACAAAAAATAAAAAAATCACGATATATTTGGTTAAACATTTGTTATTTGGAAACTAGTGAATGGGCATAGAATCTATATATAATAGAACTAGACTTTTGGTTAACCATAACGAATGTTTTGAGGATCCTGAAACCGGTGCCCATACCAATTCTATTGAGGGCACCAGTAATGTTCTAAAATATCAGATTCGTCCAAGACAGAACCAATTTACTTGATGACGATGGCAATATAATTGAAAATGTCCTGAATGGTCATTAAGGAGAATCCGATTGATACCGAAAACATTTTCCTGATCTGTGGCGACCATTCCTTAGTGCTTTGAGAGAAGTTATTTATCCATGATAAAAAAACTTTTAATTTTGATTTTTTGTATTTTCGTTCATTTAGTATCCAAATTTCATGATAACAGCTGGCCAGAAAGAATATTAACTGAAATAAGCAATGATGGTGATTAGGTTTTAATAGAACACGATTATAATTGATCTCTTAATCCAAGTTCTTAAGGTGGCCCTTTAAGGTTTTCCGACCAAGTCAGTCACTTTCCCAATCAAGTCCGTCACATTTTTATATCTCAAATTTTATTTATATTTTGCATCAAAAAAACGGATCAAGTCTATCATAATGGCCCCCTTAATACTTTAACTTGATCTGATTAAAGTTAACCGACAGACTTAATTTCAATCTAATTAGAAATTAATGTCAAGCCATGCTTATTATGTTTCAAAATTTCGAATTCCTTTCTCAACAAAATCATATTCACATTTTAAAATTGAATATGTCATTTATAAGCAAATAAGAACGATTCTAATCTATTTTTGTTGTTGTTATGATGGGACCCATTAATAATTTCTTGAATATCTTTGCCCAGCAAGAAAAGAATTCATTATCTGGTGGTATACTCGCGTTTTCATAGATATGTAAGAATGTTTCTTTTCAAATTCCGACCTTTCACAAAGACTTGAAGATGTACCCGAAAAAAATGCAGATTCCTTAACCCCATATATGGTACTACATTTTTTAAACAAATGTAAATTGCAATATAATGAGGCTCGGATTTTTACATATTTTTTGCTCTCTTGTGCAAATAATAAGGAAATTGAAATGTATATATGTCGCTGCAAATCAACGATCACCCTTACAAAAAGTTCATAAGACAGTTGATAGTTGGTCTGCAATAGTCTATATGTCGTTTACCTTTAAACATTCAAATTAAGGGGGCGGGAGCGTAGTCAGAAATATATGAAACAGAAATGGGCTCGATCAAATATCATAGGGGACATTCGGTGAGTGGGACATGGGTTACTGAAGGTGTGAAAAGAACTGAGGAACGCCAATTTTTCTTAGTAGATATCTCTGATAGAACATGGGAGACATTTTTGGCATAATAAGCACATAATTCCAGGGTCTATTATTATGACCAAGTGTTTTCAGTTATATCACAACCTTAACGAATTTTATATCAACCACCACGTTAACCACAGCAACACTTTCAGAATCCTGAAATTGGGACCCGTACTAATTCTAAAGAGGCAGTCTGGAATGCTCTTAAATATCAAATTTCTCCGCGAAACAGGGCCCATTTCCTCGACAGCGATGGCACCGTGGTCGAAAACCTCCAGAATAACAATTTTGGATGGTTAGTGTGCCGTCGAAAACATTCCTCTGGTCAGTGTGGAGTATTCTTAACTGCCCTAAGAGAAGTGATTTAAATTGATTCAAAATTTTTGATTTGGGGTTTTTTTATAGTTTTCCACACGAAAAATAAAAAAATCACTATATAGTTGGTTAAACAGTTTTTTATTTAGAAACAATTAAATCGGCTTAAAATTTAAGACTCAGTGGTTATAGTTTTATCTCTGGATCTTTGGCTTAAGGGCCTTCATAATAGGCTTCAACGAATAAAATAAATTCTATTCGTTAATTTTCTCTCCTAAGAAACACCTTCTGATGTATTTTTGAATATTTCAACAAGAGACATCACAGTCAGGAGTAATTTCTGTCGAGCAACATTCGATTAAATTAAACAGGTCGGATTCTTATCTCCGGCATGCTGTTTTTACAATGTTCTTCCATTTCGAGAAAAATTTATTCAATCGGGTTGAGGCAAGTACAGTAGGATGAAGGTATATTACCCTGTGGTCATTCTCATGCACAATGGTCTGGATCCTATTGGTTTTGATGAACCTCGCGTTGTCCATTATGAAAATACATTCGTGTATTCCATCGGACAAGGACTTTTCAAAAGCCTCCATGAAGTACCCACAAAAATGTTCTTCATTGAATGGATGGTCTTATGTCTTGAAGAATGCCAGGTGTCCAGCGTCTCCGAGATTAGAAACCGACCTATTTAATGTAATCGAAAATGGTTCAATAGCAATTACACCTTCTTAATGTGATGGCTATTTCCGAAATGTGCTAAAATACAACAGATGTTATTTAGGAGAGGAAATTAACGAATAGACGTACAATTTATTATTTTTTCATGCTAAATATTGATAAAATTTGAGATATAGAAATGTGACGGACTCCATCGGGAAACCCTATATAATTAACTTTAAACTAAACATCTATTTCTTTTCCGCCCCTATCAACCTAGTGTTATCTCATATTTTAATTCTAAATTTCCCTTGTTTTATTTACAAATTTATTTAAAAAACACGACTAAGACAGAATTTATGGGTAGTCAGGAATTCTCATTCGTTAAGAAGGCTAATAGTGAGGTGCCAATATATGACTAAACAGGTGAGAGCGACTAAAATCAAAAGCATAGTTTGGAGAAGTGAAGCATATACCATACAATTGTGCAGGTTAGAATAAAATCTGACACAGATAGCTATACTATAGAACTACCCCGAAAATCATTTATTACGTACCATAACCCATTGACACGCCGAGTTAAATAGAACGACCAGGAAAGACACACAAAAGCCTGCCAAATTTTAATTTAATACGATTCGATTCGATTATCACCCCAGATAAAGGCGCACCATAATTGGTAACATTAAAATAAATCAAAAGTAGCAGAACCGTTGCTTCTGAAGTGTCAAACGTAGGATCCGAAAAATACTGGAGTGAGAAAATGATATGCAAAACATTTTTACAATTATACGTCGTGTGCAAAGCGAAACGACACTATTTTCCATCAAAAACCATTTTATTTTTATGAAATGTTGTTTCATGGATAACTCGTAGATCTGCAATTTTTTATGTTGTGGATTCATTGACATAGTCTGAAACTTGAGATTTGACTTGAACCTGCATCTCTAAACTGTTTTAAAATATTAAAATTGTCTAAAAGCTCGCCAATTTTTATCTCAGAGCTGTCCTCTTCATATGTTACTGCTCACCGTATTTGTTGGCGCGTGCGCAATGAGCCCCATTTCTAACGCTTTTTGAGTTTTCGGAGTTCATGACAAGTCTCAAAAATTGTTGAAGACACAATGGGATTAAAGAAAACACTCGGTGTTTTTCTGACTGCTCTTGGAATGCCCAAAAGAATTGTGAATGTTTGGTGGAACACTACTCGACAATAACAAGCTAGAAATTAACCAACCATCGTGTCTTTATTTCTGTCTCTTGTACAAAACTCACAGCTATATACTATTACTGGTTTTCAGAATCAATAATCACAAGTTTCATGACTTATTACAGAAAAATTATGGGAATTACCCCTGATCCCGAAGCTTCTCAAATTTTTTTGACGGATGTTATGCTATATGTAGATGAATGCAAAACTGGCAAAAATACCCGGTTTTGCAATCAAAACCGCGAAACGTGCTAATCAACACGGAGGACTTTTTTCAGTACCAGTAGGTGAAGGAACGATTATCAACTTTACACAGATAAGTTAAATTGCTCCAAGACATCGTTTTTGACAAAATTCGACTATTAATATTAGTGAAGCGGTTCAATTAGAACGTTCAATTGTCTGTTCAAAATAATTAGTGAACCTTTTTGGAAACCATTTACATTAACCATGACAATCAAAAGCAAAATTTGTCGAATAAACAACATAATGATTGAAAGAATACAATTAATTTTGTTACTCTCGTGGTATATCTTCCAGATTCAAGCATCTCTGTAAAAAAAAATTCTGAATGTAGGAAATAATGTTGGAGGTTCTCAGTGATAATTTCCATGAATGATGAAACCATCCTTTGTGTAAAATCATTATTTCCGTTCAGTGGGACATTCCTCCGAACGGAGTTATTCATTTGTGAAAGAACCTCCTCGTACGGGTTTCGGTAAGGTCTATACGGAGGTAAATACCTTATTCCGTGATGTGTCATAAAACATTTGGTTCCCGCGATGTGTTGGAGCAATTTAAATTATTTCTTTATGGTTGAGAATCGTTCCTTCAATATACTGGAACTGAAAAAAATCCTCCATGTTGATTAGCACGTTTCACGGTTTTGATCTTCACGGTTCACGGTTTTGATTGCAAAACCCAGTACCATAAAAGTTAACCATTGAGTGCGCGAGTATTGAAAGGAATTGAAGACATACTCGAGCTATGAATACTTCTTGTTGAAGGGTCAGACTCAACTGAGGGATCATTATAAATATAGGCCCTGCGCTACACCTGTATAATAAATAAATATTGATTGTTTTTGCCGCTATTCGTAGTTACATACATTTTATCATCATTATTCAAAATCACTCAGGATTTGTCGGACCTTTCAACCTGAACCAAAAAAATAAAATTGAGCGAATTTTGAACACGCAAGTAATGAAAATATCATCAATGAATCTATCAAAATATTTTCATAGGCTTTGAAAAAAACCTTAACAACATTTTAACGATCTCACTGGAGCATTTGAATGGAGAAAATATTCATAAAACCTCAAGCCTAGGTTTTAATAAGTCATAAAAGACATGGAATTGACCTTTGTGTAATTATTATTCGATAACTTCTGCTGAACATACACCATTGTATTATGCTTGCTCATGTGTTGTACGACGTGCTGATGAGGAGGGTGGTCATTATTTTATTCAACTTTACAGTGTCTTCGGCTCGATTTCGTCGTTTCGAAAAATAGTTGAAGAATAAAAAAATAAAGCTCATCTCAGGTTTAACAAAATTGGTTTACACAATAATTTAGTTGTTCAAGATCGATGAATAAATGTCTTCATGTTTCTGTACCAACCGTGGCAGTCAGATATTTCCCAAAGAAATTTGGAAATCCTCATCAAGAAGATCGATATGTTTTTTTTATATCTGGAGTCAATTCTATGGGTTTATTCCATCACTCTTTTTTTTCTCAAAACTTCCCCCTTTTCGAACTTGTTGAGAATATTAGACAAAGTCGATCAAGTTAAATTATCATAATTAGATATTTTTGCTATCGAGCTTGCAGCTTTATGAGCTGTTATAATTCTTGTTCTTATACCTTCAGCAATTTTATTGCTGGTTCAGTGGCTATTCACTGGATTGATGTTTTCGACGGCCAAATCATTCCAAATTCATTATTTTGTTGAAATTGTAAATCGTTGTTATGAATGATATTTCCATTTTCAAAACGACGAAATTGAACCGAAAGCCCTGTATATCACATTTCGCACTCCTTAATAAGGTAAATACCTCCAATTTTAATGAAATTCATACATTATGTCTTAGTTTCTGTGCATTATTGTGAACCAATGAATTTTCCTCTATAAAATTATGTAGTATTTTCAAATATTTGGATTTTATTTTTGCAAAGCACTTATACTAGCGACATGAAGGCGGTGATCCTAAATCTAGCCTATATCTCCTCCTCAATTTTCACCTGCCCATCCATTTGATCTAATTACGCTTTTTGATGTGCTCTTCTTGGAATTGCTTTTAATTAATCCACACCTTCTAGAACCATGTAATTGGCGGGTTAAGTTAAAGCAGTTATTGGTATACTCTAACCAAGTAATGCGAGATAATCATTGAATTCGGGTATCAAGCAAATTCCAAAAATTCACATCAAATTTTCATTTTCTAAAGAAATATAAATGATTGGTCAATAGGAAAGTTCTAACTCTTTTTGATTTCATGTCCTCTCGTTTACTGTCATTGAAAGAGACACTTACTTTCTTAACACTATAAGTATCAGTTTTTACATTCAATAAGGGTCATGTGGAAATTAAATACGAACATTCAATATGGCGACCCAAATGAGAGTGACAGAACCAATTGCTTATTTTGACATTCAATAAAATTATTTTTGCTTAAAAATTTAAAAACAGCCACTTAAAAATATTAAATTAATTGAAAAAATATTTAATTCTTCGAGTAGACCCTATATTCTCCAACTTTGTAGGAAAGTCCTTCAGTAAACTATAAAAAAATGGATTCCACCCCATTACCACGTAAGACGTTACTACGCAAGCAATTACCACGTAAGCTTTTACCACGCAAGGACCATTACCCCGTAAAATCTAGAACGCACGCGTCAGTGTTAATTTCAACGTAAAAATCATTATGCAAGATAGATTACCCTACACAAAAGTAATTTTGTAAATTACCAGTGAAAGATACATAGAAAACACATTTTCTCATGTAATGTTTAAAATGAGTGGTAACTTTGAGTCACCAGATATTAGACTGATATATAACTTGATTTACAAGTCCGTTTAAGGTACAATCGATAAGTTTGGCTGGAAACCAAGTTTTGTGAACACGAGTTTTATAATGTAATGAAAATATAAAAGTAAAAATAAATTAATCGATAAAAGAACAAGGTTTACGATATTCTATAATTTGGTATATATTGCTTTAATAAAATGTGTGAACATCCCAGGTGTGGATCGTCTCTTAAAACCTCAGAATTTGCATTTAAAATTGTTCAACAAAAACGATGTAACATTCAATAAAGAAACACCATGTCTGATAGGTTTGACGACTGAACGGTTTTTGGTAATTAAATTTCAGAAGGATTGGGGGTTTATCTAAGTTTTTAACATTTATGGATACACTCTAGCTTTAACTTGCATATCCTAACTAAAACGCTGAAAGTACTCCCAATCACATGCATTAATTAATTTCTTCAAATCCATTTTTGCCGATACAAACTCATGTATGAAACATGTATCCGCAGGTTGTAGGATTAGAGCAGCGATTCCCAAGTTTTACAGGCCGCGGGCCATTTAATCCTTTTTGAAATGCTCGGCGGGCAACTGCCTTATTAAATTTTAAGTATCTTAATCTAAT
>JWZT01004682.1:11419-54572 GCA_000827895.1 Thelohanellus kitauei
AAAACTGTCAGACATGGCGTTGCTTTTTTGAATGTTACATCGTTTATGTTGGAAGACTTTTCAGTACAAATTCTGAAGTTCTGAGAGACGACAGACACCTGGGACGTTCACAAATTTTGTTAAAACCAAATATACCAAAATTATAGAATATCGTAAACCTTGTTCTTTCATCCATTAACTTTTTTTTCTCTTCTATTTTCATTACTTTATAAAACTCGTGTTCACGAAACTTGGTTTCCCATCAAACTAATCGATTGTATCTGAAACGAACTTCTAAATCAAGTTATATATCAGTCAGACATCAGGTGACTCAAAGTTATCACCCATTTTAAACATTACATGAGAAAATGCGCTTCTTATGCATCTTTCACTGGGTAATACACAATATTACTTTTATGTGGGGTAATTTATCTTGCATAATGATTTTTACATTGAAATTAACACTGACGCGTGCGTTCTAGATTTTACGTGATAATGGGTTTACGTGGTAATGGTCCTTGCGTGGTAAAAGCTTACGTAGTAATGGGGTTTGAGTGGAAATGGGTCTTACGTGGTTGTTGCTTGCGTGGTAACGTCTTACGTGGTAATTGACTGATACCAAAAAAATGATATTCGATCTTTGATAACCAAATATAATTACTTTTGTCCTAAAATAGGCCACATTTTCAGCCACTCTCCTCTGGGTGGCCCATATTCAGTTTTTACATAGCCCTTATTGAATTTTAAAAACCGGTATCGAACATGGTTGGTCTGATCGTTAAAACTTGACTGTACCGACATTATGTTGTAAGGTTTGAACAAGCTCCCTGGTTTAACAGATGAGAAATCAAACCAATCACAGAACGAAGGAACCATAATGAATATCGAAATCCCAGGTACGACTCGTGGCGCGAATACTAGGAATTAAAACTAATTCCACAATATTTAGGAAACTGTTATTTGATTTCTCAATCTAAATCAGCCATCTTGGCTTGCAAAATAAACCACTGTGTAGATAGCTCTTGGTCAACTAACAAGTCATGGTTATTCTTAACGATATTATGCAACTTATAAATGGTTTTTACTGTTCTTTTTTTTTATTGAGCATGATGTCAAAAATTATCCGAGAAAAAATAGGTGACAAATATCATCCGATATGCAAAAAATATCTTCAATAATACCCTCGAATTATGATATGCACAATAAATATCGCCATAATAGTTGATTTTAAAATATCGGTCGTTGAAGTAGAATGAGGGTTCCATACCTTTTTTTTAGCAAGACATCAATCCGCAGGGAACCTATTTCGTGACGGCTTTACTTCGCGGCGCACATATATGGTAGGACATCGAGTTCGCAATGGCCTTTTTTCATGTTTTTTGTGAACATGAAAGCTCAATTTTTGGTATGATTGATGTTTAATTAGATTTCCAATGAGAATATCTGATTTTTATCTTATCCTTATTGCAGCCATTTGTATTTGGTTTAGCGTTGTTGCTAAAAAAGTACTGTATATATAGTAAATTTTATAAGCTTTTCATATTCAAAGGACTGTTATTCGTGTGTGAATTTTAAAGTCCTTGGTTTGAGAAATCTTTCGAAATCGCAAATTCATGCAAGTAGAACATTTAGATAATTTTATCTTGGACACAAAAATTAAAACAAATTCATGCGAATACTGAATAATCCAGCACAATTAAACGAACTTAGGAAGCCCCTGCATTGGCATAATCTATTTTTTCCGTAGCCGAACTTTGTCTGTAAGCAGTTCAAGTCTAGATCAGATCCATGGATATAAACCCGAATATAAAGATCTATATAGACACCAAACACTCAAAATTTAAGAAAAAGCTGTGAGATTATTTAATGAGAATGGTATTAGTTTACGCGGTTTGAAGAAACTGTTTGGTATTTCTCACATAGCCCAAAAATAAAGACAGGAATTTAGTTTCTTGACTCATTAATTGAATTTTGATCTCTTGCATTCATCATTGTACAAATATGAAAAAGTGATTTCAAATGTTCGAAAATTTGATGAGAGATCTCTATTAACTCTTACCGTATTTCCTGTAAAGTTATGACCTCAAGGTAATTCTCAAGCTACTTATGTTGAAAGTTAATGGAATTTATTTTACATGCTCAGAAATTTTCTGATAACGACGCTAAATCAAATACAAATGGCTGCTATTGGAAAAAGGTAAAAATCATGTATTCTCATAGAAAATCTTTTAAACATTAGTTAGGACAAATATTTAGCGTTCATGTTAACAAAAACCATGGAAAAAGGCCATCGCGAACACTATGCCCTGCAAAATAGATGCGCAGCGAAGAAAAGCGGCCTCAAAATTGATGTCCTGCGAAATCGATGTCTTGCGAATTCTTTGTATTGCGAAATAGATGCTTGTTGCCAGAATGAGGAACACGGTTCTTTTATATTTGACTATTTTCGAGTATGTTTACGCGATTTCCAAAAACGTACTGTAGGCCTCACCTAAAGGGCAGATTTTTTTAAAACATATAAATTCAAAAAAGGCATTAGATTTAAAAAATTTTTATCAACAAAAATGTTCTCCTTGTAGCGCTTAGCTACCAAAGCGGGCAAGTCTTTGGTTAGTGATCCGCAGAATTCTTAATATTTAATACCATATTCCGTGTCCATATATATTTCCTGTTGTTATTCCAAAGTCTCAAGTTGGGGGTTTGTCTCGTTCCTAAATAAAACAGAACAACTGATTTTTCACTGTTGATTGTGCGCACTGAAAAAATGGCGGTGTACATATTCTTTTACCTATTTAAAGACTCATATTCGTGATTTCTTAATAGAACGTTTAAATTTATAAGTCACTCGCAAATCCATGTAAAAAAACAGAGAAAACGACGAATAGATGATTTCATCAAAATATTTTCGAAGTGATATTTGCTGTTTTCAAAGCTACAATGAAGGAAAATCGAATGAAAATGCACTGAAAACAAAATATAAGCAAATATGTTAGTTTGAAAAAATTATTTATTACGGAGGACGGTAAAACTTCCAGTATGATTTAGAAATATTGAAAATGTGTTCGAACCATCGGTTGATTTTTTCCCTTGAAGAAACTCACAAAAATTGTACATTAGACTTCCTTCTTTTCTATTTTGGGGAAGGAGAAAAATCATTTGACTTGAAACAATAAATTTCCTATATTTTGCCTATGTGCCCCAGTAAACAGGTACACAAAATTATAGGTAGAGTTGATGGATAAATAATTCCACCTCTTGCTTGAGCCCGTCATATACTTTCCATAATTCGGTGATTATTACGGAACCAGGATTCACGTGTGAGGATATTTATATCAATCAGAGCAAGTCCTTTTCTATTGTTTTCAGGATGAGCGACTTGGGAAACATCTTTCGTCTCTCGATAAATCTCACATAAAACCCAGTTTCCATCAATAACCCTAAAAAAATTAATTGTTCTTTGGCCAATTTGGCCTCACCGATTTGAACCGTTGGGCTGGATCATCCGGTTTTGACTCTAGAGCATTATAATACTGTATGCGTGTAGACATTCCCAATGAACATCAACCAGTCATATATTATTCTTGATCATAGCACGCTGGAATGATTTCTGAGATTACAATTACCGGGTTTTGCCATCAATCGATCGCACCTAATTTTTTTTAAAGAGCTGATATCAAATGATAGTTTACTTCAATAAACATATTGAAAGTATTAACCAAAACGAGGATGGTAAAAATATCATAAAGGATGATCAGATCGACGAATGTTTTTTTGACTGTGGAGCGAATAGCAATAGAATTTAATCAGGTTAAATGCTTGTTAACTTACGTGCATACACAAACGATGGCAAAATTTAGAAATAAAAAAATGAAAACTCTATTTGACTTGTAAAATAGTTAGAATTTATTACTTCTAAGTAACTGTAAATAAGCGGATACCCCGTAAGCACAATGCGTGATTCCTGTTTCTGAAAAAAATAAACGTTTACAATATTTTAACTGATTAAATTCTATTGCCCTTCGTTCCACAGTTAAAAAAAATATTCGCTAAACTGGTTATCCTGTATGATATTTTTATCATCCTCACCTTGGTTAATACATTCAATAGGTTTATTGAAGTAAACTATCATTTGATGTCAGCTCTAAAAAAAATTAGGTGCGATCGATAAAACGCTAAGATGCGATGGATTGATCGATAAAACCGGTATAATATGAGGAACTTTAAATTATATTTTCCTCTTGAGAATACTGAACCTTGAATCAATATTTCTTGTACCCGTAAATGAGAGTTTTAGAAGATTTCCCCTTTTCGAATAGACATTTATGAGGGTGTCACTAAAGGTTCCACCAGATTCAAGCAGATAATCCC
Organism: Thelohanellus kitauei; assembly: GCA_000827895.1. Classification (NCBI taxonomy): domain Eukaryota; kingdom Metazoa; phylum Cnidaria; class Myxozoa; order Bivalvulida; family Myxobolidae; genus Thelohanellus; species Thelohanellus kitauei. Next base: position 15,767 of record JWZT01004682.1, read on the forward strand.
CCCTCTTCCTGTCACTCGTAGAAGAATTGAAATCAAATAAATTTACGTATTTGGGAACAAATCGGTGTTATATAGAGGAAAATTTTCATTTTTTGCAACTTGAACACTAAAAATTTAAATGTCCAATTGGTGCATGCGCGGACCGTTTAAAAATTTAAAATAGAGTAAAAGACAGTAATATAGTCTGATTTTTTAATATGATAACTATATTCCGACTGCTATGAAAGACAAGAGCTAACAAATAAAAAAGCAGAAATAAATATTTGAGTTTTGGGTGATCCCTGGATACTTATGCACAGTTCCCCAAGTTTCATGTACTTTTAAGAAAAAAATAAATGTCATTTTACTATGTAGAATTCAGTATTATTTCCAAATATGCAAATTTTAATTAATATGGATTTATCCATAAACCATAGGAACGGGGAGGGAGGGGAAAAGGATATTGTGTCGGGTTTAACCTTCAGCAAAACCAATTAAAATGAATATATAATTTTGCATAAAATGATAAAATTAGTGGGAAGCAAATGAAGTAAGCCGCTAAATAACCCTTTGAAGGGTGGATGTTACATAGTCAGAAGAATGCCAAGTCATGCATAAATTATGACGTATTCATGAAATAAGAAACTACTTTATTCCTTAAAATAAATATAAATTGATAATTTGTTGTAGCTCATCATATAGTGCCTTGCCTGTTTTAGGAAGACCACTAACATACCAATTTGAACTAACCTAAATAAAATTTGTTAGAAGGTTCCTTAATGGATCAACAAACAAAATAATATCGGTAAGCCCTATAGGGTCTGGTTTGTCCAGAGTAACCTTCAGAGTACCGAACTCTATCTGTCTGGTCAGTTGTGTGTTTTTGTCAGTATGTAGCCATTTTTGTGCTGTCCCACTATCCCCCTCCTGTAACTCAGAAGAATTCAAATGGATTAAAATTTGCATATTTGCAAATAATACCAAATTCTACGTTGGAAAATGAACTTCATATTTTCACCTTATAAAATATATGAAACTTGTGGGTAATATGCATAAGTATATAAGGATCACAAAAAAATATTTCTGCTTCTTATTTATTTGTTGGCTATTGTCTTTCCAAGCAGTCGGAAATTAGTTATTACAGGAAAAAGTACGCCATATAGCTGTCTTTATTTTAAATTATGTAACAGTCTGCGAATGCAACCACCGTACTTTTTGTAAATTTTGGGTGTTCCAATCGCAAAAAATAAACTTTTCCTGTATAAAATTCCGAGTTGTTTCCAAATATGTAAATTTTATTTGATTTCAATTCTTCTCTGAGAGATAGAAGGGGGTGGGAGATTATCCACTTCAGTCCGGGGGAACCTTTGGCGAACGCGCAAAAAGACAGTTTTTCCTCTAAAATTCTGAGTTGTTCCCAAATATATAATTTATATTTGATTTCAATCCTTCTATGAGCAACAGAAAGGGGGGGGGGATTATGCATTTGAGTTTGGAGGAACTTTCAGTGAAAGCGTATTTATTATACATTTTTTACTTGGGGTTCTAAATTCGAAAAAATACAGTCGATTTTATTTTAGACTGTAGAAATTAGCTTGATGGGCTTTGAACCACAGAGTACGCCGATGGCAATTTAATGTCTCGACAGTCAAAATTATTTTTTATTGTTGATTACACGGACTTCAGGATATTCATTATTAAATAAACTAAAGTACAAGGAGGAAAATAGCTCGAAACGAAATTTCCTCTATTAAACTAGGGTTTGTTACATAGTCAGAAAAATGCCAAGTCATGCATAAATTATGACGTATTCATGAAATAAGAAACTACTTTATTCCTTAAAATAAATATAAATTGATAATTTGTTGTAGCTCATCATATAGTGCCTTGCCTGTTTTAGGAAGACCACTAACATACCAATTTGAACTAACCTAAATAAAATTTGTTAGAAGGTTCCTTAATGGATCAACAAACAAAATAATATCGGTAAGCCCTATAGGGTCTGGTTTGTCCAGAGTAACCTTCAGAGTACCGAACTCTATCTGTCTGGTCAGTTGTGTGTTTTTGTCAGTATGTAGCCATTTTTGTGCTGTCCCACTATCCCCCTCCTGTAACTCAGAAGAATTCAAATGGATTAAAATTTGCATATTTGCAAATAATACCAAATTCTACGTTGGAAAATGAACTTCATATTTTCACCTTATAAAATATATGAAACTTGTGGGTAATATGCATAAGTATATAAGGATCACAAAAAAATATTTCTGCTTCTTATTTATTTGTTGGCTATTGTCTTTCCAAGCAGTCGGAAATTAGTTATTACAGGAAAAAGTACGCCATATAGCTGTCTTTATTTTAAATTATGTAACAGTCTGCGAATGCAACCACCGTACTTTTTGTAAATTTTGGGTGTTCCAATCGCAAAAAATAAACTTTTCCTGTATAAAATTCCGAGTTGTTTCCAAATATGTAAATTTTATTTGATTTCAATTCTTCTCTGAGAGATAGAAGGGGGTGGGAGATTATCCACTTCAGTCCGGGGGAACCTTTGGCGAACGCGCAAAAAGACAGTTTTTCCTCTAAAATTCTGAGTTGTTCCCAAATATATAATTTATATTTGATTTCAATCCTTCTATGAGCAACAGAAAGGGGGGGGGGGATTATGCATTTGAGTTTGGAGGAACTTTCAGTGAAAGCGTATTTATTATACATTTTTTACTTGGGGTTCTAAATTCGAAAAAATACAGTCGATTTTATTTTAGACTGTAGAAATTAGCTTGATGGGCTTTGAACCACAGAGTACGCCGATGGCAATTTAATGTCTCGACAGTCAAAATTATTTTTTATTGTTGATTACACGGACTTCAGGATATTCATTATTAAATAAACTAAAGTACAAGGAGGAAAATAGCTCGAAACGAAATTTCCTCTATTAAACTAGGGTTTGGAATTAAAATACGTCTGCTTTAACTGAGGAGCACGTGTACTAAGATATGCATATCTAAGTTGATGAAAAAATCTACATCATGTATATCGAATTTTCAGCAAGTAAGAATTTAATTATATACCAAATTCAATGAATAAATGAAGATCATACAAGCAATTTACATGAATTTTGCCGATCACTGAGTAAAGATTTACCAACAAAGCATGTTGATTCTCGAATTCATCAAGTGCAACCTTGTGATATTTGATTTGAAGCTGTGGCAATAATTCATTGCAAAGAGTTTTGCATCGTAAAGAGATATTATACTTTGTACTCGTCTTCCATTTCAAAGATTAGCAGCTCGATCGGGTCGAATTGTGGAGAATAGGGGGGCCAAAAAACTGTTTAAGGACTCATGGATTCAATTACTTGTCAGAACCAATTTGAATGACGAAAACACACTTTCTCATCACAAAACAATTTGATTTGCTGACTATTTCAATTAGAAATACTGAATGAGAATGAAATGGTTTATGCTCTTGTAGGCTAGCGGTGTCACAATAATACAATAAATTGGATTTATTCTAAGAGCTCTTGTCCATTTGTCAGTTAAACTTAAGGTATATGTACTTATTAATATTCGATTCCATCATTATCGAGAGAAAAGCCATGCAATACAATCTGAGGGTAATCAATTAGATCTTTGAAACCCTATTCTCAGCGGGTAAATGCAATCTAGCTATTTTTTCGAAAAGGAAAACCATTATGAAGCTAAATGTGGCTATTTATTGTGCCAACTGTTTGCAATAAACTATTGTGACAGCCTCAATGTAAACATATAAAACTATTACAAATGATGGATCAGCGAATCAACACGCCTTTCTTCTCAAGCTTTAGGGACAATATTTTTATTCTGAAATAATTTTTTAACCACAATAGGTCATTTTGAATTCATTTTTTGAGTAACAAAAGCGGCCTTTTGATTAAGCCCTATTGTGCATTTGGTCGAGAAATGGTGCAGATACAACAATAAAGACATATGTTTCGTTTGGATGATACGTGACAAATAAAAAAGAGTGTATTTTTCCTTATCCATCTGTATCTATCTAGAAGGTGCTCGTGTTGACTTTTTACTCCATAAAAATTTCATTACGCTAAAATATTATTGTTCGATGATGTATGATTGAAAACTCTTATTGATGGTTGGTTCCTGAGTATCATCACATTGGGACCAACTGTATTTTGATAACCAAATCAAATATGGATTCATGGCTACGGGCATATCTTCGATATTGTTCGAATATGGCAACCTTTTGACGATCACACAACCAACCTTATCCATTCGATACAATAAAACACTAGCATACGTTCTCATTGGTCTTTGAATGACCATTAAACGATAGCCAACGCACATAATCCGACAAACATACAATAATTACACCTTAGTAGCTAACCTTAGAATCGTCACTAAAAAATTGGCTCTCGAGGCACTTGGATTCAATACGAGTGTAAAAAAAATTATAACTTCTAAATAGGGTCTGATTGGAAAAATTTCGGTCATGAGTTTTAAATTAATTGAGAAATAGAGTTTACGATAATTAGTTAGTGGAAACTGTTCTAATATCAGATGACTACTTATGGGCGTTTCTTGATCCCAACGTATGCATATTGTTAATTATACAGTAGACTTTGTTGCAGATGATAAAAATCAGCAACGTTGTGGCACCCAAAATGGTGAAAACAACCCTACAATCATTTGTCGATAATCTGGCATTCGTTCGATTTGCATTACCTGGATACATATTTATGGAACGAGTTTCTGGGCACCATTTACCCACAATCAGTCCAGATAGAGCATATTCCCTGTGAATTAAGAACATTCAAGCTTCTTCAAGAAATAGGAAAAAACAATGAACTTCTTTACCCCATGTCTTCGTTTTGTAAGATAATGGTATTGTTTATATTCATTCACAATTTTTGATGACATCAAAGCCTATATTGATGATGATCCACGCATTTTACTGTACCCAAATTTTCCTACATATCAAACCCCACAAATTAGCCAACATCATATAACAAAGCGCATGTTTTTGATTCATATTTCTGTGCAGGAAAACTGAAATATTTGATTTAAACTTGATAGCCATGGTTGATTTTTTGTTCCAGGAGTAACTTGATGTCTCGGAACAATCACGCTAATTTATAGATAGTGTGCGATCTCAACCAGAGGCCCATTCAGATGATGGTTCAGATGAATTTGAGTTTGATAGGGTTCATCATCTCTTTGAGAGTTTTTGCTTCTCGTTGTCCGGCTTCGAAAGCGAAGTTATGTCATCCTAATCACAACATTACGTGGTGTGGCGATCGATTTTCGAGTGTCATAAACCATTTTTAACGTCTGAATATATCAAGGAACGTCAAGAAATGTTAAATCAATGTACTCTCATCGGTTGCGAACAAAGGTCTATGAATCGATGTGAGTAGAATCGTATATTGACTGGATCCACAACAATTTAAAATAAATCAAAGTTGTAACTGGGGTTTAGTGAGTGAATTCCTTCTAACATTTGAGGAAGTAACTTCACCACATCAGTAATTTAATAGTTACACATGATGCATATACCTAGATGGGAAACTATATTTTGGAATTTCTTGGGGAACCGGCTGACTTAAAGAATTCTTGACCATCTAAAATTTAAACCCTCGAATCGTCTTCCTTACCATTTAACCAAAATCTATAGTTAGTACGTCAAGAGGCCTTTAAAATATTCACACAAAAAATGAATCCTCATACTGTGATCATTAGCACACCAGACATCACGAAATGAGCCGAACGTTAATCCTCTCCCAGACAAAACCTCTGTATCTGAGCGCACTGGAGATGACTTATAATAAATATTTTAAACGTGTATTAGAGGGTATGGTGAAAATGTAGGCGGTTATTAAGCGGCGAGGACAGCCCTAAGTGGATTATATTGGACAGAGCGTCAAATGGCAAGATTTGTGGAATATTTCTCGATTATTGGAATATCTAATGATCCTGAAAGTTATATTGACGAATCCGGATCTCCAGGACCCCAAGTCTTGCAAAGGATTCCTGATACAGACTGGAAGGATTTCGTATTTCCAGCCCAACTCGCCGACGTGTGCAATCCATTCGACTGGAAACCAATAAAAAAGCCCAAGAGACCAATTTACTTTTGTAACGCACTCACAGACCAGAAGGGTCAGAGATGCTACTATGCCTCGTTTATATTTTACGAATTAACTGATGATAAATTATACGTGCCGAAAGTCATGACTATCGTTTCAAGAATTCCTTATTATGAAAATTTCAAAGATTGTCTTTCGTGCATTTTTAAACTTCTTTATAAATGGTCATTATCTGGGAATCCCACCACTCTTACTGAAGTTATCTCAAATCTTATTTATAATGATTTTGATTCACTTCAAGGCTCGCGCGATTTTGAAATTCGAATGGATAATTTTTCAACCCATTTATACCCTTCTTTGTCCCTGATGATCCCCACTACTGGCGACTATGTGTACACGCTCCTAAAACTAGTTGGCGTTCACAATTTGATCTCCTTGTACAGCGCATTACTTCTTGACAATAAAATTGTGTTTATTTCCAAATCATTAACTTATTTGTATAAATCTGCAATGGGGCTCATTTCTATCATCTACCCAATGAATTTCATGTACGTATTTATTCCAGTACTCCCGAAGACCCTGACGGAAATGTTGAACGTACCGACTCCTTTCATTATCGGAGTCCATTCCTCTTGTGATATAGACACATCAGAGTCTCATGATGTGCTAATAATGAATCTAGACACTGGATACCTATTTACCAACGATGAATACAAAGTTCCGCTGGTACCCGAAATGTATTATAAGATGATTCAGAAGTACCTGATCGCCTATGCGCATCCAGAGTCAGGAATCAACGATTATGCGTTTCCGAAGAGGGTTGCCTGCGATCCCTTAGTGGTTGACAAATACATTCGAGCGTGTTTCTTTTACATCAGTTTACGATTGCTTGCCGGGTACAGGCCGTGTACCACATATGCCCGCCTGATCCCTAACACTGTCATGAGGTTTCACCCGAGTTTGTTTTTAGCTCGCCGAGAAATCAGTAAGTCAGAATTTTATGCTTCATTCCTAAAAACGACGGCATTTGAAATGTTTATCAGCGAACGCGGGCCTACATATCGCGTAAGCGATTACTTTGATGAAATGATCAACTATTTCGATTATAATTATAAGGAAGATGTTGATTCGGTCCACAAATTTGTTGAACAGTTTGCAAGCTATTTCATGCACAACGAGCCGATTTGCGATCCCAAAAATCGTTATAAAGGTGTCAATTATCAACTTCTAATTAGTGATATTGATTTACAGAATGTAAAAATCCCAGATTTTGATTTTTCACAGATTCCGGTCCCTGAAAATGTTCCTGAGTCAATGAAACCTCCTGTAATCGTAAAAACCCGCTTAGAATACGACCTTACACTGTTTCAACACGACCTCGTTTACTACATCAACCACAGACGCAAGAAAATGATCAGGGAATGCGTTGAGCAGGTTTTCCAAAACCGGATCTCGGAAGCCTCAAAAATGGTGTATTCAGTCGAGCTGTGTCTCAACTCAAGGGCCTGCCAGTTCGAACTGATCAATTCCGTTTTAAAAAGAATACCAAAGGAAAAGAAAACACTCTATCCAGCCCAACTCGACATTTTCTCTCGTTTATTCAATTGCATATTGAAAAACGATGAAACTGAAACATGTTACTCTTCAGCTGTCCAGATTTTGGTAATTGCGTCCCAGCTTTATCAGCACAGCGGGGATGTTGCCCAATTTCTGTACTTGTCCTTGCAAGACCACTGTATTTGGAAAAATATAGACTTTTGGGTAAATTATTATTTTTATGAAACCCAAACTTATTTAACCAAGTTGTATGAGAGATCTCAGGCCGTTTCAACTGAAGAAAATGACGAAAAGGAGGATTCAAACCCTGAGGTTGTGTATCACCCGCAATTAGAACAGTCTCTTGAAGCACTCGATGCCACCTCGAATATTCTGCTAAATTTCGAGCATTTAAGTTCAGAAGAACGTACATCAAACGAGCAGGCCGAAGCGGCCTTCATCTACTCCCAGACCATTGAGTTCATTTACAGGATGTCCTACATGCAGATCGATTACGAGAGCGTCAAGACTATTCTCAGCAAATCGGACTCCAAGAAAGAGTCCGAGTCAGCCAGTCATCTGAAATTGATGGAAGAAAAAATCAAGGAGGCCGAAAATTTCATTAAAAAGTTTTTGCAACAGATTAACGCATATATCTGCCTCAAAATTGAAAAAGTCGACGAGCTAGAGGAGTTGATCCGTTACGTAGTTCAAGCCCAGTACGTTAAAGTGGAAAGTGTTTGTAATCTCAAGTCAAGATCACTTGCATCTGAACTCTCCACAAAGTTTAAACCGGTGATACTACATGAAAATGAGACCGCCATATCAGAGATCCCTGGCTTCTTATTCCATTCAATCATGCACGACGAGTACCAATATGACGCGCTGGGGTCACTCTCCTTGTTGCCAGCCCAGGGTGTTTTGTATCTGACTAATTACCGAATCGCATTCTCAGGTCAACCAATTGATCGTTTTTTGTCAGATAACAGGGTAAATATATCCCTTCCTAAAAAGGCGCTGCAGAAATTGAAGTTGATTGAAGTGTCCGAGATGGAGCTTGGGGGCCAGCGTTTCACCACGGTTTTAGAGATTAGAACTCGCCTATGTTACACCATTCACTTCGCTTTACCTTTGGAGTCTTCAAGTGAAAGTTTGGATAAATTGAAGAAAAACATTAGATCAACCAATCTTGAAGGCAGGGCAAAGTTCGGAACCTTAAGATCCGAATCGATGCACCACAAGAAAGACGCTCAAGTTAAGGCAACAGGCCAGACGCCCAAAGTAAGTGAAGATTCCCAAGAAAAGCTGATCAACTATAGTAGCTACCAACCATCCCAATCATCAGTGTTCAACAAATTCAAAACCATGTCCCAAGAACGCTTTTCTAAGTTTGATACTCTGACCCTTACCCGAAAGTCAAAACAGCAAGCGGCAGCCGCTGACTCGGGTAAGACCCTCGAACGCAGATCCAGTTACAGGGAAACCCTGTCTCGTGAATTTTCGCGAATGCACATCAGTCAAAAAGAGCCAAATTCAACTAGTTTATGGCGGGTTAGCACCTTAAACCATAAAAAAAATTATACCAACAACATACCCGATGAATTCATTGTGCCTCTCTTTATTCAGGATGACCTTTATCGTCGTCTGTTTAAATATTTCCGAAGGCGACGCATTCCAGTGTCTACCTACGTATATGGAGCAGGTTCAGATCCCAATGACCCTTGTTCGAGGGAATATGCACTATTTCGTTCCGAAGCGCCTCTTAAAGCCATATCAGCACTCTCTACACATAAACTAAACTCCAAAGCTGGCGAAATCTACTACGTTCTTAATGGAATAACTACGACCGTGGAAAACTCGCGCAAAGCCACAACAGAGGAGCAGTCGATGATCGAAACTCTGAAGGCGATGCACCCCGATTTCCAAGAGCTTGCATATCTGGCCAACCTCGAAATAAAAACTTGGCGTACTGTACCCTTGTACGTGTTTCATGATCGAAACTTTGCAGTAAGCAACACCTTCGACAAGATGGCAACAATTCATCTCGACATGCTAGGGGTTATGGACATCAAAAAGTCGTTCTCTGAATTCCAGCGAGCGTTCTTTCCTTCTCCAGTCAAGGGCAAAACGAAGGGCACGTTTTTGGAAATAATCTCCAAGAGTAAATGGATGCGTTACCTTCGACAAGCCATCACGGTCGCTGCCGTAGCCGCTTTTCTTGGAGACATGTTTTGTTCGAGCTCATACTTTTCGTTCGGAGACGGGGCTGATATGAGCAGCGTCCTCATGTGTTTGACTCAAATCCTTATCGATCCCCACTACAGGACCATCGCTGGCTTCCAGGAACTGATCGAAAAGGAATGGATGGAGTTCAACTACAATTTCTACGGAAAAACCTTCATCGAGTTCATCCCAGTGTTCATATTGTTCCTCGACTGCATTTACCAGATAACCCAGCAATTTCCTCATGCGTTCGAGTACAACACTTATTTCCTCAATTTCATTGCCTATCACAACTTCACAGCCCGATTCCATAACTTTTTACAGGGGGATGCCTCAATTGAGCCTATGACTGAGGATCAGGGGGACCTATCTCCTACAATCACAGATAACACTTCAATTTCCTCGTTCTCAATGAAAAACGCGTCACCGAACTCGGGTTTCATGGCCCAAGACATGGATTTGATGGCCACCTCGAGCTGTATATTCAGTTACATCTCCAAATACTCTGAATCGAGCACAGTTTTCCATAATCCTTACTTCGATCCCAACTTTAAAGCGCCGCTGCATCCGGTTTTAGAACTGTGTTGCTTCGACGTCTGGCCCTTTTACTATGTACATAATTTCCAGTTTTTTTGTATGTACAATTTGGAAACTCTGCCTTCAGGGGTAATGAACCTATTTCAATCGAGCTATGAGTCTGAGAATAAATCAAAAATGTCTTTGCTTTCGAACCAGCAGAGTGCGTTCGACAACCTCCAGAATCTGTCGTTGACCACAATGACCTACACCTACACGGGTGACGGGTCTCCCTTCGTAATGGACTCTTTGGGCTGGATGCTACATGACGTCATGTATATGAATGACGAGCTAGGAAACCGTATACCTTCCATCACAGATCCCATTAAACAGTTGAGTACACCGATGTTCACTCCGATATCACTGTCATTATCGGAGAACTTTCAACAATTCATGAACACAATTAACTTTATTTACAGAATGACTGAACCCATGAAGAATATTAAGAACGATGGCGACAAACCCGACTCCAATTTACACGATTTAGTCAGCATGGAGGGTTTTTACCCTTGTGAGTGTACCGTGTGTGGTCTATCTTATATTGAGTCCAAGGACTTTTATTACTGTCAGAAATGTGGCGCGTTCATCCATCACATTTGTCAAATGTACTCGGACATGGTGTGCGAGGGCACCCTGCGTCTATCAATGTACAAATCAGCGGAGTCTCTTGACTCTCATCCACAGAGTACAGGATTCCAGCTCATAAATGATGAAACGATGCTGCATGGAGTGCTCTATACAAAAAGATTGCTCTCTTCATGGACACCAAAGCATTATGTTTTCAACAAAAAATCCCAGACATTGAACGTATACCTGAAAAAAGATATTAATACCATTCCTATCCATAGTTACAATTCATCACAACTGTCGAACTGCAAAGAATTGAAATCCCTTCCATCTAATGTTCCCAAGGAATTGCAGCACGTGGCCGGTGCTTTCGAGGTAATTTCTTCACCTTATCCAGCTCAAAATAAAGAAGAAAAGTGAAGTATTCATAACCCCTAGAAAATCTGAAGCAACAATATGGTTTAGGACTTTATCCAAATTCGGCGGCTATTAACGGTAGTTTTGTAATATTTATTCTCTCCCTATCTGTTTATAATCATACTCTATTTTCAAAATACCCCATCTTTATATTACCCGTTTTCAGTCATTCACACAAATAATATTTTGATGAACACACTCACTCCAGGGTCGCCGTAAAATGATCTTAGTTATCAGAAACAGACATCTCATCAGTCTGAATAAACACTATTTTTTATGTAGTTCTGATCAATTGCTATATTTTATTTGCCCAAATTATGCAGATGATCTAACCTATAAGTAAGTCTTACGTTCAATTAGACCGTTTTCACATTCTCTAAATGATTATATATTTTACAACAGATGCTGAATATAGTGGGTCGTGTCGATAAATACCCATAAAGTATCATGAGACCATAATTCTGATCCCATAAAAAAACTTCCGCTATCTATAAATGCGTTTCCTAGCCGGAGTTACAGAATAAGGTTCTGATAACACAAGAGATCCATAATATCACGCAAGATATCTCTATTTTCATATTCCTTGCGATAACTTTACATGTGAGCCAACGAATGTTTCAGTTCCCTACAAAGATTCTAATTTATCACGGTCAACCTCAAAACTCCCCAAAATTCCTGTTGCTTGTCTCCCTCTTCAAAAACTGTTACATTTAGTAATCCTTTAAAATCCATTTCGTATCATTGAATCAACCAAAACAAACCAATTTTCTTCCCTAGTCCTGGTGTAATTCACAAAAGAATGAATATAGCTGATATGTGCACTAGGATAAATGATAAAATTCTAATTATTGCCATTGTCAAAAGAATGAGCGTTCGATAAAGTGCAAAATATCTTCAGCCAGATGCTAGACTGAGTCTAACAAATTTTCAAAAAGCGATGTTATCCAAAATTGATACTGTCGAACCTGTTTCCCTGAAGGTTCCACCGGACTCAAAAGGTAAGTAATCACCTCATTCCTGTCGCTCATACAAGAATTCAATTCAATTCAATTTAAATTTGAATATTTGGAAACATACCAAAATTATATAAAGAAAAAAGTTTATTTTTTGAAATTTGGATACCAAAAATTCTGCCAAATTTCCTGATTAAATATGCGATCACTGTTACTAGATTATACAATAGAGTAAAAGACAGTTAGTTATATTATCAGTTTTTTTAATGTAATAACTAATTTCAAACTGATATGATTTACAAAAGAAAACAAAATTAAAAAACCAAGAAAGAAGTAGAGTTTTGGAGGGATCCTTGTATACTTATCCATCTTTCTCACAAGTTTCATGTATTTTTAAGGTATAGAAACAAAATTCATTTTACACAATAAAATTTGGTACTATTTCAAAATATGCCAATTTTAATTCATTTTGATTCTTCTATGAGCAACAAGAAACGAGGAAGCTAAATCAATTTTATGTGTCGGCGGTAACCTTCAGTGGAACCTACTAAAAAGGAATACCTGATTTTGTATAAAATTAAGCGGAAGAAAATAAAACGAGCAACTAAATGACCGCTGAAAGGGTGCATGCTTCGTAGCCACCAAAATGCCCATTATGTATATCTTTCGACGTATTCATGAAATAGGCAAGTACTTTGGTCCTAAAAAAAATAAGAAACTGGTAATTTGTTATTCTTCATCATACAGTGCCTCGTCTGCTTAAACAAGTCGATACACTTATCAATTTGAATCAACATAAATCGAAGTGGTTTGTACGTTATATAACGGATCAATGAACCAAATATTGATAGTCCCTGTGGAGTCTGGTTGGTCCAGTGCAACCTTCAGAGACATTAGGCTCTACTGGTATGGTTAGTAGTGTGTTTAAGTTAGCTTGTAGCCTTTTCTTAAGCTAAGTTATCTCCTTCCCATGTTACTCATAGAAAAATTTGAGAATTAAAGTTTGTATATTTGAAAATAATACTGATTTCTATATAGGAGAACGAGTTATTTTTTTACCTTAAAAATACATGAAACTTGTAGGAAGTATGTGTAAATACACAGGTATCCCCTCAACTATTTTTTTTTATTTGTTTAGCTTTGGTTTATCACGGCAGTTGGAAATTAGTTATTAAACTAATAAAACAGGCGGTATAGCTGCCTTTTTATTGTATAATTTTGTAACGGTCTGCGCACGTACAAACCTGAAATTTGGTAAAATTTCTGGTTCTCAAATTGCAAAAATATGAACTTTCCATCCTTATAATACTGTTATGTTTCCAAATATGGAAACTCTATATGATTTGAATGATTCTATGAGGGACAGGAAAGTGGGATCATCCACTTTTTGAGTCCGGTGGAACGTTTAGTGACACCCTTGCTAAACTGAGACACATTCGAGAGACGGTTATTTATACGGCAGCTAAATGCTAAATATCTGAATCAAGTATCAAAGCGATCCCCTTACTATATTTATGTTAAATATTCAGTTTTCATACTCTTGAGAGTCCTAGTAAGCAACCCCGACATTTTGGAATTGATCCGTGGATACTCACAAAAAGTAACAAATGCCTGCTTAAAGATATACTTTTTTTCCACAACGTTATCAGATTGATTGCCCATAACCTTGCTCAATAATATTCATAAATGCCATTTTTTTAGTTTTGCTGCAGTTAAAAGATTTATGGCATACCTAGCCATCACGACGACCTAAAGTGTACATATTTTATGAATCCTATAATTTAGCAGCTTATTGTCACATATTTTCGATTTCGGCAACATTTGAGACAAACGTATTGAATATTAACACATAATGTACGGGCATGCGCACACAGATGGAAAAATTTGAAAAACAATTTAAAATAATAATAACTGTATTTGCCATGAGTAATCACCCTACAAAAAATTAGACCGATGCCGGTTTTTGCATTTATAAATGCCCTTTGTCAAATTAAATAAATTAAAAAATAAATTTTATTCTCTTCCTATAGTCTTTTCTTTCATGTTTTGAGGACAAATTTTTTTTAAGACAAAACCACATCATTAAGGATGGCTGAGCTTTACGGAGGTCATACCAGCAGGTACAGGGGTTTCAGGTTTATTTCGTATTTTGAAAGTTCAATTTCGTAATTTCTATTTTTCATTTAGTTTCACAATTAAAAATTTTACTTTAACTGGATAAAAACCAGTCTTTTGGGTTGGAAAAACTTGGAAAAGTTGGAAATTTTAAATAAGTCACCACCCGTTGAATTTGATGTTGCGTTGTGTTAACATATTTTTTGACATTGAAAATAGATTTTGCTAATCAGCATATGAGGGCCGTTGTAATTTTCGGAAAATTTTAAAATATCTGATTTGATGGATTTTTCAGAATCCACAAAATTCTGATTCCTTAAATGTACGTCACTCTACTCCGGAATGATGGAAGAGTTGTTGTACTATTGAGAATTGAGACCTCCCACTATTCAAATTTTTCCAACCCAAAAGAATGTGTTTTATCCAGTTGAAATGAAATTCTAGCTGTAAAGCTAAAAACTAACTGAAAAAGAAAAAATGAAGAAATTGAACTTTCAAAAGAATAAATAGACCTGAAAACCATGTACTTGCTGGTATGAATTCCCTAAACATCAGCCACTCTTTATGATCTGTTTATTTACTTACAAAATTTTCCCTCAAAACATGAATAAAGATATTATCGGAGGAGAATAACAATTTATTTACATTTTTAGGTTAGTTTCTTAACTTTTAAAAATTGCATTTTTAAATTCAAAAACCCATAATATTTCACTGCCGTATAAGTAATCGCCCAAATAAGAACCTAGATATCTGTTTCTAGAAATAAATAATTCCTGTTTTAAACATTTTTGAATTATGGTAAAAACTAAAATAAACGAGCAGAGAAATCGAAAAATATTGCGAGAAAATAGTGTTTCAACTTACGAGAACTTTTCAGTTGTCATACAAATGATCGTAAGTCGCATTTCTATCCGGCGCCTTAATTAACCAATATTTAACTGTTGGTATCGATTCATGCTTAAGGTCCATACCTAGCCACCAGAATTATTCTCAGTAGATTTATGACCGAGACAAAAATTTTGACCAGAGCAGTATTGGATTTGGTGATTTTTCCACGCACTTCAAGAATAGATCTATTGGTTCAACGGAAAACCATGTAAATCAAAACCGTGTAAACCAAGACCAAGAATCGATGTAAAATATGTATATTGGTTCAACTAAATGTTAAACGGTATAAATTAAACCAAAAATATACAGAAAAGTGCTAGATATGTCCATAAAACAGCGTAAAACAAGACTAGGATGTCATAGAATCCAGAGCTTGTTTTTCCCAAATCAAAAGTTTCCAACTAACAAACAATACTCATTATACTCCACACAAATTGTATTTCAATTTAATTATGAAATAAAAAGGCACCTCTTGAGAACCATCTAAAAACAAACTTTGAATTGATACAATTACCGTACTTTCCGGTGTATAAGCCGCGGCCTTTTCCCATTATTTGATCCATGCGGCTTATACAACGATGCGGCAAATATATGAATTTTTACCGAGTTTTTTGACTAAAAGCCATGGGTTTTTTCCAGATTGGAACTCTGCGACTTATATTTAGGGCACGCGTTATACACTGGAAAATAGGGTGTTTGGGAAATTCTCAAAACTAACACTTTATATTTTTCATCTGAATTTCTCAATTAATACCCATTTATTCTTGATCCAGGTTATTTTCCCCTCTCTGGTCCCTGGTAAAATAAACCGTTTCAATGGTATTTAAGTTGGTGGCTTGTTGATACCGTTAAATCATTGATAATAGTTTATACAGTCTGGCATACCTCTGTATGCATTTCTTCTATCAAGCACATGAATGGTTTTGTTTGAAAAAACTTGCTAATTAAACCTTGACCTAAAGTAAATATTCATTTTTAACAGAGAAATTTTACTTATTACTATAACAAGAGTATAGTTTCAAAATAAGGAAACGAAATTCTGAAATTAATCAAAAAAATATTTAGTTAAAAAACAAAACTTCCACTCCTTTTCTGAATATTTTGGGTTTCATTTCGTATCTTAAGGTTAGTGAAGGCATGTTACGGCTTTCCCAATGTTATTGATTTCAATAACTCGCATTTTTAACGAATTTAATCGGACTACGAAAACTAAAAATATCACAAAAATTATCACAAAACCCGTGTAAATCGAGGGATAGGTTTATCTAATTTAGTTAGTTTTCCATCATAATTTATTACTTCCCTCAAATTGTTTTTCAAACCCGGTTTTAAATAGGCGACATATACCCAATATACAAGAAAACCAAGACTAAAATGAGTTGTTAATGTTAAGAATTATTCTTACTAAATAAGTATCAAAAATTGGTTATTCATCCATAAATAATAAATAAAGTTTAAAAAATTATAGCGCATGGGTGTTGTGGGTTCAGTTTGTCAGTAGTATGTTAAATAATTAATAAGTTGCTTAAATTTGTACTATTGGCTTCGAATTAAAAGTGTTCTTGAAGTGCGCGTAAACTTCGGTGCGAGAAGAAATCACCCAGCCACAGTTTTGATCCTTGAATTGATATGATTTTTAATGAAGTACGACTTTGATTTTATAAAGAGTAATTTGAAAGGTACATGCGTGTTTTCGATGAATAAAATTAGGAGACAATCAAATGTAGCCATGGATTCATCTAATTTCCAAAATAGAACATTTCCGTCTTGATAATATTTTAAAAGCAATAAAAGTAAACATGATGGTTTATATTTTCTTCGCCGTTGATTATTTAATAATTTCATGACTATCATCAAACATCGTTTTCCTCTCTGTAAAATTTAACCATGGGGAATTTATAATCAGGTCAAAATGGAGAAAATTGTCATATGGAAAAACGCTTTTTTTTTTAGAATTGCTAAACATTGACATACAATGAGAGTAAGGAACGTTTCAGGGTCAATTCGATGAGAGTAAACTCGGTCAGGCCAAAATGTAGTGTACTCAATATACGATGAGCAGAAATACGAATCCTGTGAAATCCCAAAAGTGCATTGAAATCGTACATGGTTATTCAGCCATGGTTACATGGCATCCAACGTCCTAATTGTTACAAACCTTTTGATGGTGGCAAAAGTCGATCGTTAAATAAAAACATATTTAATGAGGTCGATACAGATTTTCGTCGTAGAATATTGTAATTTTCGCTTGGCTTCATAGCTCCACTTCTATTGCAATCGGTCGGTGTCGAACTATTCCGTTAGTCATTGACAATCATCCCATTGGAAATTATTCTAAAGATGGTCCACATGTTTTACCAAGACAACCTAATCATACTATATGATGATGCGTTTATAAATGCTTTATAAAAATTAAAGTTGACTAATTGTTAGGTCTTAATGGTGGCCGAAGGTCCTTCTCCAGGTTTCCAAGTTGTGGAATAAACAAGTATTTAACGAATGAAAACGAATATAAATTTCATGCCGTTGACTATCATAGATGTAAGCCAATGGGAATAGTTTCAGACTAAATGTCGAGGTGCCAGATATTAGTGGTACTTGCTTGAATTGGTTTAAGATGGACTTGGAGAAGAACCCAGTATAAGGACTCGGAAACATTTTAAGAATTAGCATAGAACGGTTAAAATGTCAAAACGTTTGTTACGTCTTACCATGCTATCAGAAATTAGTGAGTTTTTACTAACACGGAAAAATTTTTTAAATACACATGCCCATATTTCTAGTTAAAATATAACTGAAAATCAGTTTTTGTATATCTATCCCTGTTAAATAAAAAATTAACAATGCTTGTAAATAAAAAAACAACAAAAATAAAGTATTCTGCTTTTGTTGGCTTTTTTGGCTTGCTTTTAGGGTCTTTAAGAAGTTTGAGACGTGCAACGATTGATGCCTATTGATAATTAACGATTAAAACTCAGATGGAAAGGTATGGAGATGCCATTGAAGTAAAGACAGGAAGAAGAAAAACAGCATAGTATTATTTGTTTGTGCATCTGATGTTGTTCAATGGACTCTTAGAAGAAAAATTGTGGATATACTACTCTCAAAAAATATTCATGTGTCCATCGATAATATTTAGACCACCAAGATGATTTTTAACGTGATAATCTACTTGTTCTGGTTCTGGAAGCGACGATAAATAGGTTTAATTTATACAAAGCCCTTTATAAAACCCAATTTCTTCTTTCATATAATAATCTAAAATTGAAGGATTTGTGGGTGTTGGCGATTTTATATTTTATGTCCATGTAAGTAAAAACTCACCCAGAAATTAATATTAGCCTTATTAATTCATAGCGATCAATATCCCATCACAAGAACCACAGAAATCAAATATTCTGAACAACCTATGGCCCACACTTAATCTGGCTCGTTTTTGCAAATGTCAGTATCAGATTTGTTTTATGGTGGATCAAAGGTATACCCGGTGGCGCATTCATGGATTTTAACAGCTCATCGTATTTTCTGACGACAATTGGACTCCTGTAACAAATAGTTTGAAATCGATGTGTCCCGGCCTGTTCGGAGATCCGGTTTAGCTCATACCTGTCTCGTAAACTAATTAGCCGACCAATATATGTGGATGATAAAACAACCAAAATGAATTGATAAAAACGAAATCCGTAACAGTAAACATTTCAACGAACTATGGATGAATATCGGAATGGGAGATGAGGCGTCAGCCTCCGCGGGAATACTACGAAGATTTTTTTGTTTCTCAGATGACAAATGTGGGCTAGCGCCCCAATAGTTGATTTTTAGTTTAATTCTGGATTAAGGGTACATAAATCATAATAATCAGATTTATGGTCATGCTGAATCATCCAAAGAGGCCTATCGGGGAAATTAGTGAGAATGAATATTTTCGTAAACCCATAATCCGCATTTTGACAATAATTGATGTATTCCGTTACATGGTGTACACCTGTTTGTCGATGAACAACGTGCAGATAATTAACTATCCTCTTTATATCTACTTTGAATGTTCTTAAACAAAAGATTAGTAGGCCATGAATCCCCAATTCGCATTTTGGACCAAAGGAAACGGGATAGTTGTGAACTATTTCATGTGGTTATCGGTATAATGACATATATTGGGAGTCCTATTTATGAGTTTAATTTGTAAAAATTCAAATTATTCTAATATAATTGTGCATCCGATTTCTTCGAATTTTTTCTTTATAGCGTCGGCTTCGTCCATGTCGATATTTTCTCGAACAGTTGAGGGGCAGCCTTCCACGAGTTTTTTCGCCTTTATTTATCGAAAATAAATACGTCAACAAGGTTCAAACCAGGATTGATTTCACGTACCAATTTAATTGTTTTTATTTTGTTTTCAGCAGAAAAAGTTTCTAATTTGACAAAAAATTTGGTTTTTGTTGGCTTTGCAGGACCCTTTGAATCATTTGAAAAATTACCTCGGCGCGAGCCGAAGGAGTTGGAGCGGCTGCTACCGACACCGTGGTAGGCATGTCGGGAATATTGAACCTTGTCTAATAGATACTAGTAATACCTTGAGACACTGATTAAATTCAACCAATTCGACTACGGTAAGGTTTCCGATATCCTCGACAATTTTCAATATTTTGTCGTGGTACTTCTTGGGTTCTTCACCAGGCATGGGCACAAATTGGGTATGGCGTACAAAATTCGTAGGCCTAAATGGCACCATCCTAATTTACAAAACTACGAACCTCAAAATCTTGGCCATGTTCATTGCCATGTTTCCAGATATTTCCGAAAGTTAACGATTTGTGCATTTCAAAATCCCTAACGATTACAACTATCCATGTTTACAAGTCGTCAAATCTTGTAACTATCATGTCTGCTTCAGATTCAGGAGTACCGTATTCTCTATCTAGAATCAGATGTGCCTTTGCACTGACCCAAAAGTACTGTGGGCGAAAAAATCAAGGCGACTGCACTTGCATGTCGATCCATATCTGCTATTCACTGTCATTTGAAAGCTTCTCATAACCTTATATTAGGTTACTTGGACTAAGTTGGCCTTTACGCTACACGAGTAGAATCACATTTTGCTACGTCTTGGCATAAATCTGCCAGATGAGAATACCTTGATGATAATTTAACCAAAAAATTGGAAAAATGGGAAGAAGTTGTCTTGGATTCTATCTTACTAAATTTTATTAGCAACTAGCCACACTATAACTTTGAGTAGTCTTGCTTGGTCATGGAAGACGACTAACAAAATAAAACAGGCTTAAAAATATGCCAATGGAAGCTTCATGCTTCATATTCTGAAACTCAGAAAAGCGTTTCTATCCTCCTCGCATTTACTTTCAGCTATTCTGAGTATCTTTATTTCTTTTTCTGATATTATTGCCATTGATGGGTACCAAAATGCCCCTATTACTTTTAACGATTAGTTATCCTTATCAATATTTTGCACAATTTACACTGAGTTCTCCCCGTAATAACATGGCTTCTGGTTTTCTGGCATCAATAAACAAAGGTTTATATTTATGGTTATATTTTAGAAGTCATAGCACGATTACAACGTTTATCTATTTAGTATTATTGTGGATAATTTGGCCAGCCCTAAGCCCGATAAAATTTCTTGCCGGTGAATACACAACCCAAATGCGTTAAAAGGATTGGAACTTTCGTTAGCTGCCCAAGCTTATCTTTCTCTTGTGATGGATATCAGCTACCTCATACAAGACAAACACTGAGAAAAATAGCCGAAGTTAATATGGACGCGCTACCCACATACCACAACACTAGAAATTTACTTCTCCGTTTTTTGTCGCAAACATGTGTAGAAAAAAATCTGTTATGCAGTGTTTTTAAATATTGGCGGGATCGATTTGGCGAAATTCCTCTCGATCGGCATTATTATAGTGGACCCTAATTCTAAGGTTGCTTATACCATTTTTCATGAAGTCGAACATGACCCCCTCCTCCAACGATTATAATTAATCTCGGTCGGATTGTCGGAAGAAACAAGAAAACAACTGAATGTCGTGTGTATGAGCCATCCAAAATAACAGCTATAACATCCCCTAGACACATCAAACTACTGATTAAATTGTGTAAGAATTTATATCCTGTATCAAATAAACGATATTTGGCAATTGCGAACCCTTCCGCATCTATTTGCTTCTACTTTTCAATACGTCCCATTATTAACAACAACTCAAGGTCGCCGTCATTGAAACCCCCTACCTTCATGCATACAGCGGGGTTTTCTATATTTATTTTAGTTCTTAATGATTCTTATGGCTAGACTCAAAATATTTATTGTTGTTCTTGATATCATGGCATATCTGGAGGATATTGTAGTTTGATTTATGGAGCATAATGACTTTAAATATTATAGGAAAAAAATGGGTGGCAAATATTATCCACATTCCATAATATTAAGAACATTATAAATATTTCGACTCGGGCTGTAATTATCATTAAGACGTGGCATAAATATAGAAAAACACGGTACTCTGGACTCATATTTATGACATTTGATATATTATACTGCGTGAAATGGCAATACATTTGTTGAGTAATTATCATGACAAAAGTCGATCCTCAGAGTATTGGGACTCATTTCGAATTGAAATACACCATATATCTAATTGGATAATGTTTCTCAATTCAAAGGATTGACATCATTAACTCTTGGTAAGTTTTTCTCCAAGAGAGCCCGATGCTATTTGGTTGATTTTTTGTTGGTCATGGTTACGTGTTTGTCTCTATTACTTCGATGATTTAGCATCTTTATCCATCGACGAATGGAGTACCCTAAACCACAAAATGGAATGCCAAATGTGGAAGATGAGTCATTTTTGGATTCAAATTGATTAATGCGACGAGTTTGAAAGATGTGTATTTTTGTACTATTCAACTATTTAACTTAAGATTTCTGGTTTTGTTATGACCTATTGCCGTATATTGAAACATCAGACCGACCCGATTAAGTGGAAAAAGATTAAAAAATCTAAATCAATGAACAAATTTACTGCAACTATCAAATATTTGTCATCACTGTAAAAAATCACATCGAAACCCGTAAATATGGATTAGAATCCGTATGGTACCCCTTCGTAATCAATAATAACACAATTAGACTCGACGCTATCTGGGAGTCATTCTCAACAAGTTTCTTGTAATCTAAACGATGAGAAAAATTTGCTATCATTTAACAAGAGCTGTCCACCCTGAATGGTGTTCTTTGACTAAGAGATATATAAACCTTGCACATGCCAAACGATTTAATATAGGTTTAGTACCCTTCCTTTTCCTCATCAATATTCAAAACATATAACTGTGGCATCAACAATCGGAAGTCACATTCACTCATTCATTTAATACAGTGAAAGTAGTCAGTCCTAAAAATCAAAGAATTCTTGGCGACATTTCGTGAGGATGATCCAGTTTCACAAGTGACCATCTCACGTATAACTGTCTTCTTCGTTAAACATCTGACAACGTCATTAATATACTATCTGTATTGTGGATATCACGAAATATACATGAAGTTAGCCGACCGTGCTCGAAAAATTGGCCTATACAATCATCAAGACCTAGATTTTATTATTTACAACTGTTGAGATGGCATAATCTTTGCTACTGATTCTAGAAATATGTAATTTCGGAACCTTCATATATGAAAAAAGTTGTTCCTAAACTGTCCGCAGACAAAACTTTCCATGTTTTAAATTAAAACTGTTCTGAAAACATGAAAATTAAGGGATAGAACAACATTCAATTATCATAAACGATTTACACTTTGGAGCTGCCGCACAAATTATTTATTATTAAAAAATCCAACAGTTTTTTTTAATATTTTAAAAAAATTTCATATGAATATTTTTACTGTTTCTATTACTACATGAAGATCTTTTTAAATAGATAGATTTGATGGTTTTATTATCAAAGTACGTTTGCTGTATGTTCTTTTACAGAAAAAAATTATAATGCCAATTTTTTGGATGTTTACCACAAATAGATGATATTTACTTTTGAAACACCTGTTTCTCAAATTAAGGTACATTAATTTTTCAGATTTATCAAAAAAAAATGTTTTCATAATATGGAACAGAGAAAAAATTCCAAAATGAATATATAGTGCGGGAAAAAATAATAGAATCAGTTGCCATTTTTGTAATTTCTCCTTTTTGCGATGACCATTTTACATAAAACAGGTCTTAAAATGTAGAGAATATTGATATCTATATGGTTATAAATCAATATCAAATTCTGGAAAATACATATGGAGATATTTACGAAATACTGACAATTTTTGGCATTTAGATGGATTAAAATAATAGCCAGCCGTTCACGCAATAGTTTGTTCAGATCCGTTTTGATAAAAAGTTTTACAATGTTTAAAATGCTCTGATATATTTTTTATTTTTTCTAAAAATACTTTCTTGAGGAGTTATTATACGATATTTAATATCTTAGTTGCATCATAAAATAAACTTACACATCGTGATAAAAATATAAAGAAATAACAGGTTTAACTTGAGAAAGGTTATTACTATCTAATTTTACCAGAAAAAAGATAAATTTATAAAAATAGAGCTAAATTTCATAGAAAATACTAACTTTAACAATCGCACATGTTCGGTATGTGGGCTGAAATTTGACATTTTCAAAGCTCATTTACAATTTGGGAAGAAATTTCAGGTCGACACATACAAAAATTAATAGAATAAATGCCTAAAAGAATATACGAACATGTTTTGAACAAAGGAGATAACAAAATATTAGATTTAATGATGTAAGATAGATTTCAATTTTAAAAATATTAGCACGTCTGAAACATAAAATGAAGTGTTTATTACGGCTTTTGTTTTCTTCAAAGTCAATATAAATAATATTATTTCAATTTAATTGTATTCTGGTGATAGGTTTTTCTGAAACGATATATCAATTGAAGCTACTTTTTGGAAACTGAAACAAACATTTAATTTTAAATAATTGACTAAATACAACTCCACAAATACGTGTAAATTTTCGGAATTACCTGCTTCACTTAACATAATCAAATGATTTTATCATTACTAATTTTTATTGTTGTATGATTCAAATGATTTAGACAAATAATGAATAAATAAGACATTAATATTTGAACGCAGGCGCACAAACCATATACTGTAATTGAAAATATTATAACGATTAGAGGAGCTGATAATTAAAACCCGGAAAGCAGTGAAGAAAACATTCGACATGGTATCTTTGTCACCAGACTCAAAAATTAAAAAAACTAATGAATAACAATTGAAGTAATCAAAAAGATTTTCAACATTATTTTATGTAATTACTCTAAGTATTTTAAAAAATTAAGTGACATTAGTATTATCCTCATTTATTTCCGTTTTTTAATTAATTTTAACAAAACTTTGAATGACCATTATATGGTCTTGGCGGGCCCAACTTGAAAAAATATTAGATAATGCCGGTGATATCATATTAGGATACCATCGGTTTTAAATATGATCTATTCATATCATGCCACATCCTGACTTAATACATTTAGAGCACCAAAAATAAGCTGACATATATTTTTAGTGTGTTCTATACCTGCCAGTAATCGATAAATATCAAAGAAAATCGCATATAAACAATGCCTATAATGAGTAGGATAACTCTCTGCCAATTAAAATGTGAAAAATGAGGAATATTCAGGTGCAGGTCAGAAGGGATTCTCCAAAAAAACATATTATATATATTCTAGACGACATTCTGCGGATTTTTTGAACCTCCAGAACGCGATTATGGCTGATTATATCATTACAGAATGATGTGATAATCAAACTATAATAATTATTATACTATTTGGTTAATTCTTGGACTAGACCGAGTTAACATATTGTTTTTATAATATGAGCATGTATTTCATATATTTAAATGTTATGAATTGTTAATAAAACAAATCATTTGAGGTAATGTCATGAATATTGGTTCATTTGAAATCGATTTGTTAATTCGTAATAATATCTGCTATCGCGCATGACCGCAACCCAACATCAAGATGTTACAAGATAATACGATGAGTCAATTATCTTTGAATAGGAATTAATAATTGAGACCAATACTGACAAAGTATCACTAGAATTACATTTTATTTAAGATCTAGCCGATTCGATTTTAGAGGACTGTTATTGGTCAGATCATTCTCAAAACTTTATCATTTTTCTAGATACAACCATTGGACCATTTCCATGATCATTGTTCAAAATAGACATTATCAGTTGGAGACAACCTAACAGTAGAATATGGGGACGATAAATTTTTAGATTGGTTAAAATTGCTATTATCAACAATTATATCCAATATTTTAAATAAATTGCCATAAATTTCAACAATAAACGAAAAAATATTCAAATTTATTATTGGCTAATTTATAGAGAAGCTCCTCCATGAATAAATAAATTGATGATTTAAAAAATTGCTGAATGTATTTGATGAATAATAGGCCGGTTAGATCTAATTGTGGGCGCAAATTGTTAATAATTGATAATTTACATCAATTTAGTCGTTGATTAATTAGATATACAAAGCCATTATTGTCATTAGATGTTTAAAAAAAGTATAATTAGTCATTGAAAAACCAGCCCTAGAATTTTAAGAGTTATGGTAAGCCGGTTTTTCAAGCACAAAATAATTATGTTAGTCTTGAATGAGCAATTAATTATTAAACCATTTATTACATCTCTTAATGGTTATTTTAAAAATCAATTAATCAAGCCGCATTATATCTGAAGGTAGTGATGCTCTCTGTTGTCCTATTATTTGCAGGAATTCCCTCTTTTATGGGGCGTAAAGCGTCAAAGTATGACATTGAGGCCTGTTATCGAATTGTTTGATTTTTTTTTGACTTAAGTCGAAGCCTGGTGAAACAGTTCTTGTTGGTTTCCGATTTCCAACCTTCAATTCTTTTTATCCGCCAGTTATCTTTATGACGGTCAAACGGGCATACAGGCCAAAAAGTCTAAAAATCCCTGTAGAAAACAAGTATTTTACATTTGAGTTGATTTTCCACTCAACCAAATGTAATAAAACGCTGGAAATCAGTCATTATGGTGAAGGCGTATACACGGTAGGTTTTAGGTTTTAATCAGGAATACACAATATATTTAGGCGCTGTTGCCTCAGATAAATATTTTACAAAATATGAATTCAAGCTTTCTGCAAGACAACATAGTTTACTTCATGTTATAAATGACCATTTTCGCCTTGCTGATTTGTTTGTTCATTTCAAAACTGAAGGATCACAAGTAAGTATATTAGCCAATGGCTGATTCTTAGTCCATTTAATGTGCTGTTGATACCTCAAGAAGTACCGAATACTCTTTTCCGATTTTACAGCCGTTCATTATATATCAGAGACTCTAATAAATCTGACTGTTTCTTTCTAGTGGTACTAAAATGCTGAATTCAGTATCTGAGCAGAAAATATATAATAAGATATGAAACCTTGGTTAATTTGGACAAATTACGTTCAAAATCTGTTTATGTGGATATCGATGTTTTTCATCTTAAGAATAATAGCTATGGATCTCATTTGTCTAGCATAACATTAACAGGGTGGAAAATTAATTGCCCTGCGAGCATTCCACGAGAAATGATGATTGAAGGGTTCATTTATGACCCTTCATGGAAGGTAAATTTAATTCTGATATAGGAAACTATCATTAAAATATCCGTACAGGATCTAGAACACAAATCTAAACTAATATCTGTTATTCTCCTGCGAAATGGAATTGAAACTCTTCAGCCAGAAAGCGAGATCGTTTTAACAAATATTAAATTCAAAATGTTCGAGCCTAAAGATTATATATGGTACACAATGCGTGAGTAGATTTGTAATTAAGATATTAGTATTGAAGTTGCCAATATTCTGCCCCTGTTTCAATTACATGTGTTCGAATACGGATGTTCTGTCAATCAACAAGTATTTAGTTGGCGATAATAATAAGTGGTACGTATTGACCGAATATGTTTTCCAGGATTACGTGATTGAACGATGTTTGATGACTGAAATTGTATATGCTACTCGAATTCGAGTTTGGGAAAACGCAATCCATATATATGCAAGTCAGTGTAGATTGTACCCACTAAGTATGATATACTAATATTTAGCCGAAGGCAATGCTTCGTGGAATGGTTTGTATTTATAGCTCCGTTTCAAACTTTCTCGCTAAAAAATTTTGCCTCTAAACAGAATTAATATTTCTTGATTAGCTTTGATATCTGTTTAAATTTTTGAGTATATTTTTTAAAATAATTATTTATAGGATTAAAAAGGCTTTTAAATGAATTAAGACGTTCAGGAAATTCGATCTTTAAGTATGGTTGACAAACGTGTACTAACATGGCAGATCCATCATTCTTCTATAATTCGCATAAACATTAATAGCAACAATTATCCAATTTTCAGAAATCGTTTAATTTACAAAAATATCATTTTTTAAATTAAATCATTTTACATATTGAATGTAAGTCAAAGGGTTAATCATAATTCGTTATATTAAAAAAACAAATGATTATATCGAAAATTTTATGATTTCCATCTCATTACTAGCTCAACTAATATTTTATTTTTATTACGATAAAAATAACCATTAAAACAGCCTGCATTTATCCAAATAAATATTGAATAACTAAATTTATAAAAAATTTTCCTCAACAAGTGTTGTGGATAGTATTATCAGGTTTAGTTTGCTTAATTTTCTATCAAAGCATTACATTTTGGATTCCAAAATTCACGATATCTCCACAGTCTCACTTTTTGATAATTTACAAATAAATCGAGCAAGTACCAGTTTTAAACTGCTCGGTTGAACATGAGAAAATTAAAACTGTCAATACAGGAGGATCAATAATTTCATAATCCGAGTCTGCTCGATTTTATTGCTAATTTTATGTATTAAATCATAATTTTAGTTAAAAAATGAAAAATTTAAATAATCGATGAATGATAAAATGATTTGATATTTTATACAGACTAGGAGTTTTATAATTTTTATCAACCTTTGGAGTATAATTTAATTGTATCATATTGTCGTAAAACCCTCGTGTAATAATTATATGTATAAATCATCAATGTTATCCGCGCGGTGTCTGTAGATATATATGAAAGTATATTTTGATCGTGAATATTGACATTTTACATGGTCGATATATACGATTCAAACCAGAAAACCGAAACACCGACACATCAGAAATGTATTAATTTTTATGATAACTAATACCTTCTAAAGTTAAATATCTTCATTTAATGCCGAAGGTCGGTTTGCTCTATCCGTATATTCCATAGATTTTTAATTCAACAAACACGATCTATCTAAATAATTATTCAGTGACGTCACAAGCCCAAAACATAATTATTTAAAAATCCCGCATGACAATCGTAAAATTAAGAACGATATTGTGTCATAAAAACGGATAACCCAGACATACATTAACATTAAAAATTAGAATGTTATTTATGCGTATGAAAGGCTTAGATAATGGATAAACAATCAAATGATTGCGCTGCATAACAAATTAGGGAGAATGCTAGACAATGATTGGAGGTTGAGGATGGATATATTCATCATTCTAGGATTTAAATAACAAATATGATTTAGAAAGACAAGGTGGCATTTGAGTGGTGCTGACATGTATAATTTTTTTTATTTAATCACCCATGTGATAAGTAGAAACTACTCATGACATACATTAATACGGGGAAGATGATGCCGATAATATGGACTAGATAATCTTTAAAGACTGAAGAATGTTAAACCATATACTAATAAAAGCACATAAGTTGATGGAGAACATACAACGCTAGCATGTTCATGGTATCTACTGCATCTAGAAACGATATGTAGTCCACTGTGGTATCACATATTGAGATTCAGCTAGGTTGATAAATCTCATTATAGATGTTTGTGGACATATTTAAAAATATGATTTCAGGAAAAAGGACATATCCCTTCTTATCTTACAATTCTAATGAAAATAACTGCTTTTCTGTGAAAATGCCAAAGAGATATTACATTGCTAATCATGAAGAGACGAGAATTCAGTGGGACAACCTAATGACAGAGAGTGTGACATTGTTCTTCGCTAACCCAAACGGGGCGGTATTCAAAGTGCAACCTTTTATTATCACTCTCAAATCTCTTGATTTATAAAGTAGAGTTATTGAGGTCTGTTGTCTTGACATTTTCATATCTAAACGAAATTCAGGGAAGAACGACCATATTAAACAAACGAGATTTTTGCATTACTTGTAGTTAGAGTTCTGGAATTTACTCATATGAAAAATGGCAATATGGGATATTTTATTGATAGAAGATTATCAAGAAAAAAAAATAAGATGCGCATACCGTGCGCATCCATCTATTTTGAAAGAGTGCGGCTGCGTCATTTTTTCCTTTGTTAACCAAATTATGACGCACAAATCTACATAAAGGTAAAAAAATTGACATCACCCCCTGCTTTCGAAATACATTTAGGGGAACTGTAAGCATGATTTTAGGCGTTTATCAAAGATGTTTATACATGTAAATACCCATACAAATGACCAGAAAATCAACCATATGGTCATTACTAGTTTGAGCAAACTCTAAATCATATTTCTTAATGGAAACAGCTTTACAAAGGCAGGATCACAATCACTAAATTACCTTTAACATATTTTGAAAAATGTGATCAACGTTGTATAGATTATCAAGGTCTTTTAAAGACTTGGAAAAATATCAGGTAAATGGCTCTTATCCTTTTGTTCGATTCGAGTCGGAAAATAATAGAAATATACAAGTAGATGAATCCCGTTATAATGAAATGGCACAATTAACAGCGTAAAGAATACTCGGTAGCATTTTCAGGATAACCGGATTATTATCTTTCTATTTTAAGAATATTAGGATGAAATTGATGAAGAACTAATGTATAATATAAGAGAATTCCCAAAAGTTGATGAGAGGCAGGCGAAAAACAACCATCGACTTCTAATAAGATCATCGGATTGAAGAAGAATGGAGAACGTTTAAATTATTTCCCGTCTGTTTCATCCATAATAAAACATGGTCAACATAATGGCAGATTGTTTTAAAACATCTATTACCTGAATCAGAGAAAAGCTCAAAAAAACTATTTAGTGGTTAAATTTTTTAATCAATTTGAATAGCCACTGCTTCTCAACAAAAGTCTTTGGATTAGATGGAAAAATAGATGATTTAGTCGAGTCAATTCAAGCTATAATATCATTCAGATATATTCCATTCGACTATATACAACTCAATCTATGAACTAAATATTAGTATCTGATGCAATACAAACTACATCAGATAAAAACCATGAGATGAATGTTATTCTATCTCATCGTTATTTTATCCTTTAAGTAGCCTTTGCCCCAACCTATGTGTCGACAACCTTTTAGAGTATATGAGCTCAATATCAGTAAAAACACATTTTTAAATTTTTAAAGAGAACATTATTTTTATTTTTTTTATATAGCGTAGTGTAATTTTAATTAAATGAGTATGGTGAGATTGGAAGAGATAGGAAGGGGATAATACTTCATATAATCCTTAAAAATGTTAATATTGATATAAATCAAATTGTGATCAATCCATAAAATTCAATAATAAAAATTACCATCAAGTAAAAAAATATTGCCATTCATCACATTAGAATGTTCAGCGAAATTATGTATATTTTATTATTTTAAATTTCGGTTGATACGATATATTCGTCCATCAGAAAATTTCTTAATTTATTCTTCATGAGACTCATGTTAGTACAAGTTATTCCTCATGAATGTGTAGACACCAAAATTGAAAGAACTCCTAGAACCAGTTTTTCGGATGATCATATGAGTCTGGAATATATTTCCATGCTTTACAATTCATCATATCCTCATTTTCAAGGTTTCACAAATCTTAAAACTTTCGGTGATAACTAAGTTATAATTTATGGTTTCTAAAATTTACAAATGTTTATGCAAGTGTTTAAATTTAAAAACTTATAATTCTTTGTTTGTTAAATCAAACAATTGCCTTTAAAAGTTTGGAATGTCAATATAAAAGGGAAAGGTATGCAATTATATTACAATGGTATATCAAGTATATTTAACATAGGTTAACGTCGTTTCCCTGATTCTGAATTCTTTAAGCCTACCGTGAAATCTTCTATATCCGATAGTGATGTTTTGACATAGTAAATATTAATATCATAAATATTATCTTGGCTATACTTGTAAGGGTGGGAACGGAATCATAGTTCTGCTTTCAAAATCTTGATGAAAAGGTCACTATGTTTCAAAACGATTCATCTAAAATGCAACAAATCATTTTGTTTCCGTTTTCGTTTTAGTTGATGGAAATTAATCATAACATCTACTATTTGACAGAAATTTTGTACTAAAGTATTGGGTTACAGTTATTAAAATTAAGCATCATTCTCAAGAATTAATACTCTAATTTAT
Organism: Thelohanellus kitauei; assembly: GCA_000827895.1. Lineage (NCBI taxonomy): Eukaryota > Metazoa > Cnidaria > Myxozoa > Bivalvulida > Myxobolidae > Thelohanellus > Thelohanellus kitauei. Next base: position 47,607 of record JWZT01004682.1, read on the forward strand.
GTCCATATGTCAGCGAAACGCTGTACCATATTTTGTATTGATAAATAATGCACTATTCTTTAGAAATATGTTTTGATAATTCGCCCTGCATTTCAAAAAAAAATCATTAATCTGACTATAAGAGCATATTGTATAATGGATATTTTTATCTTACAATGAATTCTACAATTTTTTACATATCTTCTAGAGGAGTTCTTGAAACAATGAATATCTCAATGTTGGATATCTTGGAAGACAAGCTATTTGCTATTATTTTTGTATTTAAAAATACCAACAAACGCTTTTTAACACTTATCGTACTTTTGTTAATGTCGGATAAATACAATTTATCGAGTAGATACTTACGTTTTTTATGCATTCAAAAACAGCGTTTAAATTTTTTTACACGTATTAATTTTGAATGTTAGTTATCATATGAATGCATCTAGAGTGCGCGTAGAAGATAAACATTTTACAAAAATTTAAATTTCCTCATTATCATTTATGTCACAAAGTCATCTACTGATATTGGAATACCCAAAAATTAATTTGATTGTGTATTTATAGGTTCGGCATATCTTTGTATTTTTTAACAGTTTTATCTTTTACTGTTTTAGCAGACATTTGTAACTCTATTTATTAAATATGATTTACTGTTTAAATTAAAAAATAGTTTTACAGAGACATTTAAAAAACAACTTTTGACGTATTTACGGCAATATAAGGTTTTTACTTTTAAATCAATTGATTAATCAAGAAAAGAGCCATATTTATAGTTTAAGAAGAGTGTAACAAGTCGTTAAATTCACAACTTAAGTTGTTTAACTATACTGAAGCTCGTATTTGGCTTCATTTCGTACATTATCGTCCAGGTATTTGTTGATTACTTATTTTGGTTGGTAATTTTATCTTTATATTTGAATTTTTATAATGTTTAAATTATTCTTCACGAATTAAACATGTCCATGTACAATTAGACTGCGCGTCACAAGCGCATAGCACTATTAATACAGCAACTACTACATTCGTCCATCTCTATTTTCCTAGTTGCTTCGACAGTTCGGCCCTTTCCAGACGGTTTTTTAACCTTCCAGATCTCCTGAGTTCTCTCGGTGTACTGATTTTAGGAACGAAGCTTGTTCGATGATCATCAACTGGTTAAAAGTTTGTTGAGGTATGCTCTGGCTTTTCATCAGCTACAGGATTTTGGTTTGTGTTACACATGCTTTCAATTTCACTATTAGTTTCGTTTTCTAGTTTTGAACTGTCATCCTGGATTTTATCATTATAGTTTCGTTCCTGTCTCCCTCTAAGTTGGTCAATGTGTTTCCATATTAGTCCATCAGCATCCACTTTATAAGATAGATCTCCCTATCTTTCAATAACCGTTCCAAGATAATATCCTTTTTGGCTCTCATGTTTTACCCATACTTTATCTCTAGATCCGAATTTTCTGTATTTTCTATGTTTGTTGTGTTAGAACTCTTGTTTAATTCTGGCAGTCTCAAGATTTGAGGTAACGCTCGGATGAATCTTATCTAGTAGTGTGTTTGGTTTTCGACGAAACAAAACCTCCGTTGACTCATTCAAGACGAAATATGAGGAGTAATTCGGTACCAGAATAAAACAATCAATAAACGTTGATGAAAATCCGAAAGGTTACTGTTTGTGATACTTGTTTTTAAGAGTTTGGATTGTTCTCTTTACCTGTTCGTTTGTTTTTGAACAGTAGCGCATAGATATGAATTTCTTGACTCCTTGTTTGTTAGAAATTCGACAAAATCATGAGGCGTATATTGTGGTCCATTGTCAGATAATACTATTTTGGAACTCCGATATCGACTAAATGTATCTCTCAAATTTAAATTGGTTAAGCTGGTTGAGGCTTGTCTCATAAGGTTTACTTCACACCATTTAGAATGCGAGTATACTATAACTAACTAAGAAGTTCAATCCATGGGACCTAAAATGTCAACATGGATCCTTGTCTATGGTGTATCGGTAGCATTCCACGAGTAAAGAGGTGCTTCCTATTCTTTATTTCTAAATGACTGACAAGATTAGCATTTCGATACGTATTCATCTACGTCGTGTGCCATGCCTGGCCACCATACGTGAAATTTAACTTAAGATTTCATCTCCGTAACCCCAGGATGCCACAAATAAAAATACTTTAAAATCTCATTCGTCATAGTTGCAGGAATGATAAGTCGGTCTTGCCACATTAGAATATCTTCCTCAATAGAAATGTTTTGTAGGTTTTTAGTAATAACTGTTTAATTCTGGATAAATGTTACCCTTATAGGGCCATCCAAATCGAAGGAATTTTGTTACTTTATTTAATAGAGGATCATTCAACGTATATTGCTTGAGAATAAGTTTATTTATGTGTCATTTCTAACCAAATTAATTCGTCCCGATATGCCACAATCTGATTCTTCATTGATATATTTCTCCAAAATATTATTGGTTGGGGTTCTTGACAAGAAATCAGCCAGCGAATTTGTATATCCAGACTTGAATTTGATATTAAATGAATAAACACCTAGCAGAATAGCCCATCAAATAAGCCGTGAAAGAGATTGAACTCTGAATAATTTTTTCCCAAAATATCCGTTCCAGTGGTCTATGGTCTGTAACTAATGTAAAGGATCTGCCTTATAAATATGAATGAGACTACTTTATCCCAATTATTGAGAGTTCCTCTGTCGGAGTGAAAAAATTCTTTTCGCCATCCTTAAGTGTTCTAGATGCATAAATTATTAATTTTTCTTTATTGTTTTCCATTTTATGAAGTAGAACTGTAGCGGTTCCATGATATGAGGCATCTATTCGAAGAGTAATTGGTAAAGCTGGGTTGCAATGAGCCAGAGACTCTTCTTCTGAAAGCTTGTCTTTTACTTTTTTGAAAATAAATTCATGTTGAGTCTTCCACTGTAATTGAATGTTTATCTTGGTCAATTTATAGTGTTCTGAACAGTCCGCATGTAATACACGTATGAACTTAGGGGAGAATCCAATCGCTGCAAGGAATATTTTTAATTCCTTGCAGTTTTTTGGGCTCTGACAGTTTATAATCGGCAATATTTTATCACGACAATGATGAAGACAGTGTTTGTCCAGTCTATGACCTAATTATTTGACTTCGGGCTGCATAAACTGGCATTTGTCTAATCTGCTTGTAATACCACTTGCTTGCAACCGATTTAAAACTTATTCAAGATTCGCTTGTTCTTGATCTGTTTGTCCTGTTATAATAATATCATATAATTAGAACACTACCTCCTTGAGACCTGCTAATAAGCTGTCCATATATCTTTGGGATATTGATGGGGCTGAGGTTATACTAAAAGGGAGTTTTTGTATCTGAAAAATCCCTTATTTGTTGAAATTGTGAGATAATGCCTTTATGATTTAGAAATATAAATTTGTAGGTATGCGTCCTTACAATCAATGACTGAGTAGAGTGTTCCGATATATAATTTATTAAGAATTTCTTCGAACCGAGGAATACATGCGGTTGAGCTTCAATAAATTTATTTATGGACAATTTAAAATCGGGACAAATTCTGATGGACCCGTCTGGTTTTATAACAGAAACAATTGTAGAAGCCCATTTTATTTTATATTTCACAGTATTGACTCTCTCAATGATTCATGCGCTTAGTAATCTATCCAGTTCTTGATCGATTTTATCTTTGATGGTAAATCGTACCGGTCGGGGTTTCCAAATAATTGGTTTCAAATCTCACGATAAATGAATGATGGCTTCATATTCTTTAATGTTTCCGAATTTTATAGAAAATAAATGATGAAAGTTATTTAGTACAGATTTTACTGACTTAATGTTGCAAATATTGGTTTGAGGTTTCGGAAAAGCCACTGAGATATTTAAAGCGCGCATCCAATCAAGACCCAGAAGTGGTCTGTCGTTACCGTCCACTACTTAGAGCTGAAATTTAAATTTATTTTTGTAAAGTTAGCCTTTTACAGTGGTCATTTATATTATGGGAATGATGGATTCCATGTAGCCTGTAAGTGTTTCACAATTCTTGAGCGTAAGTGAACCCATTCTCTCCCATAAGTGCTTATCTAGAAAGAACACAGAGGCCCTCGAGTCCATATTCCTTCTGACAACTATCTCTTAAATAAGAAGGCTGATAATTATCGATGCACTGTAATTAGCAGCAGGAAAACATTTTTTTATTCTAACAACGCGCAAATTCCTGTCAAAATTACAGTTGATTTCTAACTGTTTATTTTTATTGACAGCTTTCCAGCTCAACCATGCGTTGCTTGTTTGCATATTTTTATTTCTGCCTTATTTTCACATTCCCTCGTTTTAGACAGGCAGATAAAAATGACCGAACTTTTTTCAATGGAAGCATTCGATATCGGATGCTGGACAATCTGAATTTGATTTATGTCGAGCTGATCCGCACGCAAACAATCAGTTTCTTTGTTCAAAAATATTGTTTTTTTCTCTTTGAGCAAATGCTGTTTTATTTGATTCAACTTTGCAAATTTCTGGAGTGTTCTCTTTCCGTTTGATGGTGTTTACGCCGAATACTGTCAGTTTCACGACTTCAGCAAGAGACAGAGTTCTTGTCGCACAGTTTTACGAGCTCCTGCTGGTGTTGATCGTTCGCGTATCTAATGATAAAGTGATGCTTATCCAGCTCTTCTGCGCTGACGCCGAACTCACAATTCGATGCTAGTCTATTAATAGCGATTAGATACTGCTCGGTTCTTTCCTTTTATCGACGGATCCTGTCTTGAAATTTGGCTCATCGCGCCAATAGAGGTTTTTTCGGTTCGTGTTACCTCTCAATGAAATCCATTCTATTGCTGAATGGAATCGATTCTAGGTCTATCGACTGGAACTGGGTTGTCAGCATGTTGTTGTTGTTGTTCGTCCCCACTTTATGAAGAAACAGCAGGACCTTCTGTTCTTCTTTAAACGCCCTCAAGCCGGAATATTTTTGATAGCTCTGTTAAATTGAGCTCGATAGCACGTACTCAACTCGTTGTTCTCCAGGAACGGTTCTGACTTAAGTTGCTGAAATTTGTCGTCATTTTCTATGAATCATGATAATTAGCTCTCCTTGCCAATTTAAAAATTATACCGCACACGCGCACACCACTATTAATAAACTAACTACTACAGAATGGTTGTCTATATCATAACAAGCTTATAATATTGGGTATTATTAACAAACGAATTTCATTCTTTATTTACCATAGAAACAAACATAAGCCCCGAAATGAAACAGCGACAACTCTAATATTATTAATATTGATACCGCTTAACATTAATTGTGAAGTATCTGTAACGTCTGTGGATTGAGTCAAGCTCACTGATAATTATCAGAAGTAAAGAAGATTTAATTTCCTACATTTTCCGATCGAGAATATTGGCAGATATTTAGGCTATTGTCTTTATAACAATGTAAGTGTATTTTGAAAACTCAACCCCATCTATCAATAAATTCTGATCTAATTATAACTCAAATGATGTTTGTGTTCTGTAACTATAAAAATCATGATATATGACGTATATTCACACGAATATGGGGATTCTCTGGTCGCTCATGAAGATTCTTAAACCGCAAATATGTTTTGCACATTGTAAATTGTATTAGGGTCATTCTTGCTTTTAAGACTGCATCAATTTCTAATTTTATAATACTGCATGTCCTTGTAAACAATGATTAGATGATGTTATAAAATTACACCCCCATTTTCTTCTAGTACTATTGTCACCCATAGAACTTGTCCAAAAATAATAATGTGCTTCAATTACAGATTTAACTTTTGAAGTGAAACTGAAGCATAAATTTTAACCATTCGATTTCTTAGGCCTCTCTTGATTCGGATATGTTTAAATTTGTTGATTTCAAGATTATTAATATTTAAGCATTGTCTAGAATAGGTGCAAAATGTCTTAATAAATGAAAAATGTTACATTTACAAATATATTCATTCAATAATACGGAATGTTAAAATGATATACTTTGGATAAGGTGGAATGTGATTCGTTTTAATTAGGTCACAAACTTAGGAAATTTTAATGCAAAAAACTCAAAATCGGTGATATCTGATCCTACAAAGACGTGAAGCTAAGTTGCCCAAGACATTGCGATTATCAGTAATTTAAACAGTTAAAAATATGTTGTCGATGAATTCCAATTACTGAAATATAAATGATAAAATTTGCCATCATATATTTCTTAAAATGACAATTAAAAATAATTTAAATTACTAACAGAATTGTTTTTCAATTTGACGTTTAACAAGTACAAAAAAAAGGAAAACTAATATTTTTAAAGTTTTAGGCGAGGTATCATTAATAGTAATTCGACTCCAGGGATGGAGAACTTTTGTCAACAGAATCAAAAAAAGTTGATTTCGACCACAGATTAGTGATTAAATATTAATTCATTGTTCGAATAACCATTTTTAGTAGCAAAGAATGATTTTAATTTATTAAGATATTTATTGTATCTATGATATATAACAAGTGTCGATAAATATGTTGATTATATTTTAGCGAAGTTATAGATTTGTTATAATTAATTAATCTAATGAGCGATTTAAATTTAATTGTTCTTAAAAATAGATAAAGCGCATGTATTATGATATATAAATTTTTCGTGCATTTGGACCTATCCAAAACTACTTTGAAATAAATACAAAAGAAGTTATTTTTGAAAATATTAAGTGTTATGAAAAATATTTGATCATTCGCACCATAAATGATTAAAGATAATGGTAGCAACAATAAATCATGACGTAAATCTCGCACGTCAAACCGCTTTTGGGTTAAAAATGCAACTTTAAAATGCTAACCATAAAATCTCTAAAATTATTTTGACTATATAGAAATAGGAGGATATTAACATAATTTAAAAATGTTTAAATTATTCAGACCGAAAAGCTGAAGTATCAGAAGGTGGAGCAAACAATACAATGTACCGAATGGGCTCG
>JWZT01004690.1:7057-19954 GCA_000827895.1 Thelohanellus kitauei
AAATAAAAATTCAAAAATTTGCGCGATTTTCATCTACTCTTAGTTTCTATCCTAAAAAAATTAATAGAAAACTATTTACATCATTTAAAATAAATTTAGAACCATATTCGGAAGATTCTCATTTAAATAAAATGACTTTTACATGGTTCTAGATCCAATCGTACGGAATCAAATCAGACCTCATTGTTTTTCTTCGATATCAATACACCGTTTCCCGTTCAGAATTTCCTGTTGATTTATTCGGAATTTCTAACTTTTGAATGAAAAATTTTAAAAAAATTACTTCGAGAGTGGCACCCTCTTGAATTATATTGATATTAATAAGGAAGAAATACACAGTATTCCGTTCCCACTCTCCATTAAAAATGTTCTCGTTAGAATGCTTTTGAGGTTTTGCGTCTCTTCACGAATCCAAGGGCATAGTTCTTTTTTCAAGATTCGCGAAACGCTAATGAGATGACCGACAAGATTAATTTACAAATATTCAGACTCAATTTTATACTTCATTCTGGCTTCGAGTAGAGAATCTCTACATGGTTAAATTGAGTGGGAAAATGTTCGTTTTCACCACGAGGAAGATCCATTATGTTCTGAAATCTCGAGTGTTGACCCTGCTTATTTCATCCTTAATCATCTCAAATTCAATAGGATTGTCTTCTCGAAATAATTTTTTACAAATTTCAAATTGAGTTGATTAAAAATAATGGTAAATTTTGAATGAAACAATTTGAAACGTGCGCGATAACGGAAATTCCGAACTCGACATGGTGTAATTAAAATCCTTGCTTTTCCAATTTATCTGAATAAAGTGAAGTTCTTTAGCTGTTTGTCGCTTTTTTAGTATCATTTTGTATCAATATTTTTAATATATTATATAATTATTTAACATACGATAATAAACTTGAAGTACTCCACACATAAACTGGAAGGACGTGTATAAACTTGAAATGAGAGAAGCAAGCAATAAAAGCGAGATTTGAGTAATTAAGTCGAATACCATTGTGGCTAAATGCATAATGAATGATTACATCACGTCAACATTATTACTAGAACCAACAATTCAACGCCTCATTGATTGAATACAGTCTCGCATGAATTATGTCATATACTACATAGTCTGGCTTGCGTTTATCAATGCGTTTTGACTTGCACGCTGGTCGGATTGAAAACCTCAGTGGGCCTAAACTTTGATATCCCTGATCTAAGTGATCGCTGTCCTAGGTTGTCTCTAATAGGTACAGAAATCCGTTGTAATATAAAAGTAAATATTCATGCTTTGGAAGTGGCCGATTCTCGTCATAATCATCTGAATGGGGACAAATGATTTCAGATTTTTCACACGTAATATCGAATTTGAAGGGGGCAGTTAGTAGGTCGTTAATGATCACCAAAGCTTGCTCCGCCGAATATTTAATTTAAATTTACAGCTAAGCAAATCGAGAAGGATGCACAGTGATTTCTAGTATCAATCGGTGGTTCGTATCGTTTCCAAACACAATTTATTGGGTTGTAGCTCCATAAATCAAAGAAAATCAGCACCATACGTACATTTGAAACCTCTATATAAGATGAGAAATTTACGGAAGGAGTCATACTTTGATACAAGCGATGATTCGGCAGCATTTGTCACTTCCGTGGTACATTTCAACATTATTTAACGAATATCTAAGCATTGAAAACCCTGATATATGCCGACACTCCAGCTGATTTAGAATGACTACTTAAAGAATCTTCAACTGTTTTTCTGTGCTCGAATTTATTATCTTGAAAAAATATTGTGCGTATAAATGTAAAATACTGGTTGATGGGTGTCTGGTTGTCGGCGCAGCATTATTTAAGAGAGAAATTAGCATACTACACCATCCCGACCAAATATACCTATAGGCTCATTCATAAGGCCGATTTTCGGTCGTAATAACTGTTTCTTTCATTCAGTGTTCCTCCTGTCTCATTCGAAAAGCAGATATGTTTTAATTAAAAAAATAATTTTAAAAAAGAGATATTAGGCTTCAAAAATTATTCTTATAGCATAAAATGAATTAAAAAGTTTTCTCTTTGCAATGCTTGAGAGGCAAAGCGTGTGGATTCTCGAATCCATCCACTGCAGTCTTGTTGGGAATTTGCCTTGATACTGCGGCAATACTTGATTGCAAAACGTTTGAATCATAAATAATCATATTTGACTTTATTATCCCCTTTCATTTCCAATAAAAGCAGTTCGATAGGATTGGGCCATGGTTAAAAGAGTACCGAATGGCTATTCTAGATCTCTTAATCATATTACTTTTCGGGTCAAATGTGAACCGTTAAACCCCATTTTTTAAAACCAAACAATTTGACTTGTTGATTGTTGAAATTAGAAGTTTTAAATGAGAATGGAATGAGAACGATGGGAAATTCTCTTGTAAGTTACCGCAAACAAAATTATTCAAAAAAACTGGATTGATTCAAAAAAGAGATTGTCCATTTGTCAAGTACGCCAAAAGTATTCGTGATCGATAATGTACGATTCAATCACGCAAAAGAGGTCAGTCATGCAACAGAATCAAAGGGTCACGAAATAGCTTTTAAGCCACCTATTCTCCAAGGCTCAATCCAATCGAACTGCTTTTACTGGAAAAGGAAGGCGTAAATAAAGTCAAATATGACTATGATTCAAATGAATGTTGATCAAGTATTGCCGCAGTACCAAGGAAAATATCCCAGCAAGACTCCACTGGATGGATTAAAGAATCTACATGCTTTGCTTCCCAAACATTATAAAGAAAAAACTTTTAATTCATTTTATGTTATTAGAATAATTTCTGAAGCCTGAGGCCTCTTTTTTGAATTTAAAATAATCGCCCCTTTGAGGAAGCCCTGAGGTAAGTTGAATGAAGGAAAAGTGGTCACGCCCTAACAATCGACCTTCTGGATGAGCCCATAGGTACATTTACTCCGGAAATGGTGTAATATTATTTGATAGACATTAATACACATCTCAAACTACATTATTTTTAACGATGGGTAGAACTGCATGGCAATGTATGATGTTGTCTCTGATTATTCAACGTTATAACCATACTCTGAATTTAATTTGCCGAACAGGTGGAACGTTGTACCGAACCGTAAAAATCTACTTTATTTCCGTACTCGTAAATCGATTTTAATTTTAAACCAAGAATTCATAAGATCGTTTAATCTTTTCGTGATTTTATATTTCATAATTTTAAATATTTATCGGATAGCATTATGACGCATCCTTCATATACTTTTGACATTTTCCTTTAATGTTTGGTACCAAAGATCAAATTCTTGAATGATTGATGGATGAAACGTATTTAAATGGTCCCTGATAAAGTCCAGGAGTAGTGTTGGTTCTGTTCTCTTCATATGATCGGAAATCTCGGACCTTTTGCAAATATTCGGTTGTAATTTTGTCAACAGTAATTTGCCAAAATGTGCCCAGCATCCCTTTACTATGACTTAATCTATTGTAAATATTTTTATCTGAATGAGTGAGGGAAGGATCATTTTTGAAAAATAAGGGAGGTATTGAAATCACACTGATACGTAATCACTGCGCAATTACATTTTACCAATTAAAATTTCATTTTTGTGGTGGAAAATACGTCTACAGCAGAAAATGGCTATTTTAAAGCATAGAAGTAAAAAACAAAAAGTAGAATTTTCTGTTGTATCGGGGTTTTGCCTTCATTATAATAAATCTGAACGTATTTATTGCGCATCTCAAATACTCATGGTTATTAATCATGATATTATGGCACTTCTAAATGATATTTTCTGTTTTTTTCGACGTTTTGAGCTGACTATTATGCCTTCTACTTATTCAATCAAATAAAAGGTAATAAATATAGTCATATGTGCCAAAATATCGTTAATATCAACCATGAATATTTGAGGTGCGCAATAAATACGTTCGCCTGTAATAGTAAAGGCAAAATCCAGTACGTTGAAAATTTGTTTTTTATTTCTACACGTTCAAATAACCGAATCTGTGCTGCAGTCGTATTTGAAAAATACAAAAATGAAATTTAGGCATAAAATTTAATTGCGCATTGATTATGTATTTGATTGTAAAAATTCGACTTTTTAATTTTCAAGTGTAGCCCAATCAACGATAAATGGAACGTAAAATTATGTTATATTGTCAAGCACATGAGATGAGATAAATTTAATTATATCAAAAAACAATAAAATATCAAATGACAAATTCGTTATATGTTCGAAGATGTCATTGAAAATCCGATAAATTGATTGAATTTCCGATAAAGTGATTGAATATCTTCCTGATATGTTGGGCTTTTCGATATATTTAATAATCGTTGCAATCGATTTAATACAAGTTGCCATAAATCAACAAATAATTTCATAAGATGGATAATTAACATTGTTTTATCAACTTTTTTTTCAGTCGATTTCAAAATTCTCAAGTACATCACTTATGCAAACCTTGATAAATCATATTCGCCCTAAAATCGAATGATGTTTGCTAAAACAAAAGTAGCATTGGTTTTAAGTCAGTCAAGCAAAGATGAGAGTATTTCTTTTTGTTTTTTTTAAATTTGTTAGAAATATGTAAAATTTCAAAAACACTGTATTTCGAATGAATTATTTGACAAGGAGTTCTGTGTGTGATTGAGGTTTTTAATTATTCTCGATCCGGCATAAATCGACATTAAAATCCATAACTCCCTTTTTCGATTAGCATCCAAACATTTGTGCCATTCGTTTTCAAACCCTGATTCGTGTTTGATAGAATACTATATGTGTTTATCATTTTGTTAACTCTTAAAAACGTCCGAATGATCTGTAAATTAATAAATATTGACAAACATAGGTTAATTATTCCGTGGGTGCAATTATTTTTTAATTTGTGACAAATTTTATTAAATAGATTGCGAAGAATATTAAATAGATCGAAAACCCCTATAAATCATCGTTTGCCAATTCCTTCCTCAATGTATTAGTGACAGTCGTTTGAAAGCGTGGTGAAATCTCTGCAAAGATCTCTTAATAGTTCTAAACCGAACTGTGATTCCAATATTTTCATGTGTTCGATGCCAAGACTATGACAATGAAATAGTACATTCATTGCTACAAATGATCGAGAAGTTTCTTTTTTAGTTCTAGATTTAATTGAGACTCAACCACCGGAATTTTCGATTGGAAAACATCACCCCTTTTAACTATTCTTATACCATATTTTTAGGTTTTGACACTCATAGGTAGAAGCTTTTGGTAACACAGATAACCTTCCAACTTCTTGGCCATTCTTCTTTCTCTTTTATCATTGGAAACCAGATTGTTCTTCGGACCATTGGAGGGTTAATTGATCGTGTTTTGTGTCATCCAATTTTTAATTCTCAATTTTTGAAATACGTCAATCGCTTTTGGTGTTTATTAGTTTTTCAAGCGTCCATCGACCAGTTTCAACCAAAGCTATTTTTGAAGTGTTGAGTAATGGGGGTTTAATGCATTCAAAAATGGTTTTTTATTACAAATAACTTATGCATCGGTTAATTGAACAAAAATTCTAGTTATTGCCTCTTTTGATTACATGCATGAAAAGTTTTGAATACTATGCGACGATCCCTATCATACAAAAAGACAAAAAAAGTGTGCCGTCTTAGTTTTAAATTTTACACTTCGGTAATTTTCGTCGTTCTCAGAAGGCTATATTGGTATCTATGAAAGGCTGTCCTTGAAATGGTTCAACTCACCTTTTGATAACTAATGTTCGACAAAGTAGGAACAAACCTCATGTAACCATAACAGGTTTACGGAGCTATGCTTGTAAGCTGTAATGAGTAAATAGTCGTGATAGGTCGTTCTACGCTATGTTTGCACACGTATTTGAAGTAAAAAGAATGATAAGGGCTCATAAACTATCATTTGTTGAAACCATGCTTATCGGTTTGATCTATTCAAGGAATATCCCTAGACGTTGTGCTATGAAAATAATGTATCAAATACAATTGTATTCCCAGCGTCATTAAAAGGGTGTATGGATCTCGTTTGGGATAGCCAATAAACCAGCATGGTGGTAAATGTGCATTCTCGAACATGAGGTTAAAAAGTACATATTTTTAAGATTTAAAGAGGAAAAGTTTTTATTTAATATGAAAATTAATTTCATCCAGGATTTCAGCAGGCAAAGACGTGGTATAACTTTCAAAATTCGGTGATCCACAAATAGATTCTAGACAGCTACGATAAAGTGCTGGAGGTCGAATTATGAACCTTTCAAACGTCTTGAGACGATCAGACTCTATACCCAACCCTCCAAAAACGTACAAGTAATAGTCCTCGACAACAGAAGTACAATGTGAATATAGACTTGTTTGGAGACTCTAAATTTAAAATTTGCATACGCAATCCAATTTTAACCATTCGAGTGTTGCTAAATCAAATTTCCAGACATCGGAGTAAATTGTTCTCGTTTTCAGGTTCTCCCCGCCACTCAGATACCCAATGTTATCAGAAAAAGTAAATGATTCTTCACTCCTTTCATCAGGGAACTTTCCAGTTTTCGATTTCGTAGCCCTTGAAGTCCATGTGTTAGTAGAAAAATCGAAAACATTAGACATTCCTAAATCCGTGGGGACAAATTACTAAAGTACCTCCAAAATGATAAAATCTTATTTAGAACAAATATTACTGATTTTCAAAGACAGTTCCTAATATTTTACCATCAAAAGAAGGTTTTGTTCCATTTTGTTCCACAAAGGACCATGTAGACGTCCTCAAACAGAATTTGTACATCGTGTCCAACTGCTCATCATCATTAATGCCTCCTAGTACGTATAAAAACTCGTTATGATAAAAAAGCAAATTATCGCACATTGGAGGTGGCGTGTTCTCGTCATAATCATCGATATGGGGAGATAATGTTTTCCATGCATCATTTACTATATTGAATGAAATGAGTGAATTAGTCGGTAGATAATTATTACGACAGCACACTCCGCCGAATATATAAACCAAATTTCCATCAGTACAAATTGAGGATTCAAAAGAGGCGTTTGCTGAAACAATCGGTGTTTGGTATCGTCTCCAAACACCACTTACCGTGTTATAGATCCACAATCCATAATGTTCTTCGTTGCACCATTCAGTAAAGCCTCCGTACATGATGAGATATTCACGGACAGAAGTCATACAGTGACAGGTTCGATTTCGAGGCTTCGTTCTTTCACCTCCTTGGCTCATCGTGATAATACGATCCGATAAAGGACATCAGGTAAACATTACTTATGAAACACAGGACGCACGCGCTGCTCGCCCATGTTTTACCACTTCCTAAACACAATACAAATCAATCTACGTAGAATAAAACATGAAGTATAAAGTGGAGAAGAGGCATAACCCACCGGTTGGGTGAGGGGTGGGGGGTCGCCTAAAATCGTAGTTTGCTCTTTTTTCACCACCTAAGGGTTTTTTCGATTTCTTGGTCCCATGTAACTGTTCAAAGAGATTTTTTATTATCTTGGAAGGCTTCAGGGCGACCGGACATAAAACGAGTTTCAACCTAGCGCGTGCGTATTTAACTAAATTTCTTTTTTTTCTCATTGCCTTGAATTCTATTTTCCAACCTAGAGAGTGGTAGAATTTTGAATATATACACTTATTTTATAATGTAATATCCAATATCTTTATTATTCAAGGGTACCTGCTTTAATTAGATTGCCAAAGTGTATTTCAAATTTAACGGTCACAAGAATGGTAATAATATAATTTATAGTCTGAGACCTGATTTTATCATATATATACTCAAGTTTAAATGAGATAGATTGATGTTTACATCAAAAATTTAAGTACAATATCGATACCTTCCAAAACCATTTCATCTTACAAGTTAGAATTTTACAAATACATCAATCAGATTATAATTATAATAAAATTGTTTAAAAAAAAAATATATTCTGTAATTAAAGGGTTTTGGGTTAAATTTCGTCGTTTTGAAAATCGACATATCATTCCTACCAATGATTTACAGTTTCAACAAAATAATGAATTTGGAATTAATTAGCTGTAGAAAACATAAATCCCGTTAAAAGCCACTGAACCAACAATAAAATTTCTGAAGGTATGGGAACAAGAATTATTGCAGCTCGTAAAGCTGCAGGCTCGATAGCAACAATACTTAATGAAGAGAATTTACATACATCGACCATATCTTATATTCTCAACAAGTTTCGAAAAGGGAGAAGTGTCNCATTTATGAGTGTAAGATGAAAATCAAAGAATAAACAAGTCTCATAATGTAGAAACTCAATAACTGACATTAATATTCTCATTTATCCAAGTATATAGTGGCAGATTAGGGTTTGTAAACAATAGCTGTACCGTCTATAAAAACAAAAGGTTTGACTCCAGTTTTGACCATTGGGTGAAAAGTATCACATATTATTAACGGTTCAATGTACATATATTTGACTCATTTGTAAATTTGTTGTTATCAGTAAATTGATTATTGTGTAGGCTATAAAAAAAAGGCTATAAATTCAGAAAATGTCATGAAGATGGGGTAGAAAGAATAGTCTTACTTGATTGAACGGCCCTTCATCACAATATGTAAATATAATAACAATACAGTATTAAAGGCCATTTAATGGGAATTTTCAGAGGATAAGAAGTGATAAAAATTATCTTTAAAACATTATAAAAGCAAAGAATATCATTCTCTTTGATATATACAGTTTAAATATTCTCCACAATAAAAAAAAGTAGAGAATTGACGGTTGCATAATAGGCTGCTCAGATTAAGAATACTTAATATATATTTATGAAATTTTGAACGAGAAACTAGGGTTTAGTAAGAAGGAATTTCGAATGATATTTATAAATTTGTTTTTTTTTTTTGGCATAAGAGTCTAAATATTATTTATAATATGTTTATAAAAATGGTTTTGATGATAAACTAAAAAAATACTTCTTTGTGATTTGAATGATTGAAATTTGTATAAAACGACCTAAATTTATCGATACATAGTTCGAATTGATTTCTGCAGAGCCAGACATTAAATTGCATGCCTATTTGTTTCAACCAATCCTTTAAACGAATAAAATGAGATTCATCATGGGAATAGTCATTACTTGATTATATTAACGCCATTTTCATAAAATTGCAGTTTCCTAATTGGTATAAATTGTAATGTATTATTAATTTTAATATTTATAGAGAATCTTTTACCAAGATATACAGTTTGTTTTTCATGGTGCAACGCCTAACCCGAGTTAAGATATCTAGTATGAAAAACTGTTTTTCAAACATCAGTTATTTCTCAGTTATTATATAATTTGCATACAAAACTCTGTAACAAGATGACGCAAGTGTGCATTTATAATATTCATGGTTATTAAAAAAAATTTGTGACATATCAGAATGATATTGGTTAGTTAATTTTTGTAGTAATAATTATTAACATAATTCTCTAAAAAATAAAAATACACTGAAAATTTCATTCTTAGTTTCATAATTTTGCGTGAAATATCCATGAATGCATAGCTAAGTTTTTTGAATCTTTAGGTTTTGTGGTTTTGATTGGAAAAACCAGGATATTTTTTGTAGGCGTCATGTAATTAAAAAACCTATAAAAACATCTGTATTCGTCGGTTGTATTTAAAAAATATTTTTCGAAGCAGAAAAATGATTCTTAACATTTATGTGAATTTTTATTTTTTTGTGTTTTTATTCATATGAATTTAATTTAAGAGTACTGCTCTAACTTTATTTTTACGCTCACATTGCGCAAGGATGGGAGAGATTCGTTAATTTTTTTCGAATAGGATCTGAAGAACGGGCCGACTGTTCATTCATTGAACATTAACAATACAAAACATGAAATTTATACTCCACCCCATCTGCGCGAATTTACAATTTATAAATGAGGATATATAAGATTTAGGAGAGAATAATTCATCATATGTAGGCTATTTAAATCAAACGAATTTTACCATATTAAGACTTAACCTCATTTCATCTCTATGTCGTTTTGGTATGCAAGAGAATACAACAAATGTTTTAATCTTTAAAAATTCTGTATTAAATATTTATAATTGTTTTTAATTTACGAATATTTCTGTCCGAATACCCTAGAATCATTTTAAATTATGTAGCATCATGTCATAGATGATGAACGCAGAAACTGAAACATATAAGGTCCTTTTTTGCACTCATATTTTTCAAGAATGAACGCAGATGCCATCGAACAGTGAATGAGGTTTGCAGAGAAAATAAAGTATTTTATACAAAAATTAAACTCTTTTTACAATGTCCATGCTTTGTATATATATACCCAAGCTTGTATTCAAAAATATATCATATCTTGTTTGCTTATACGAATAGACATCATAGAGTTATTATTTATGATTATTTTGGAACATCATAAATACTTTTTTTGGTTTATTTTTGTTAGTTATTTAAAACCTCGTTGATTAAATCTACCAACAAAATTTTGATGATTTTAGCCTAGATATGCAATATATTTGTTAATGATAACTATAAATTGTTGAGCACCACAATAAATATGTGTATATATCCATATTTTAATACAAAAATCAATACTTGGAAAGTGATGTTGGACAATGGAATTGGGATCCTTGATATTAGGGGGTTTCGAGATCAAACGATCGCACATAATTTTGTTAAAAAGTTAATATAAAATGATAGTTTTCTTAAATAAATGTATTAAATGTATTAAATCAAACGAGAATGATAAAGATATTATACAGGATAATAAGTTTGGAGAATGCTTTTTTGACTGTGGAGCGAGTAGCAATAGAATTTAATCAGGTTAAATACTTGTAAACTTACGTGTATACACAAATGATGGCGAAATATAGAAATAAAAAAAACGAAAACTCTATTTGACTTGTAAGATAGAATTTATTCCTTCGAAGTAATCATAAATAAGCGGATACCATGTAAACACGCTGTGTGATTCCTGTTTCTAAAAAAATGAACGTTTAAAATATTTTAACTGATTAAATTCTATTGCCCTTCGCTCCACGGTCAACAAAATATTTACCAAACTGATTATCATGTATGATATTTTTACCATCCTCATCCTAGTTAATACATCCAATACGTTTATTGAAGTAAAATACCATTCGATATCAGCTCTTAAAAAAAAAGGTGTGATCGAATGATCGCCAAGATGCGTTTGATTGATAGCAAAACTCGGTAAAAAACTACAAGAGGAATAACTAATATCTTCGAAATTTAAAAATTGGTATGGTAGGGTTTTATACGTCCAATAATAAAATTATTTAACTAAATATAAATAAAGTTCATAAAAATACTAGCATAACGAAAAAAAATTACCTCCGCCATGTTTTTTGTAATTACGAACAATCCCGATTGGTTAAACCTATTCTCCATTTTAGCAGTAATTCCAATCACTGATGCCATCTCGAGAAAAGTATGCCGTCGAGCGAAGAAAATTATGGTCAATAAAACATTGGGGTCATAATGGATTTGATGAGTTTATGACAAGAATGGTTAAACGATTGTTTGAATTTATGGAGAGTGGATTCGTAAAATATTAAGAATCCTAAACTTGAGGAATTGTAGTAACGTGCGTGGATGCTCCTAGATATATATTATTGATAATTTGGCTAACCCGTAAGATCTTGGGCTTTGAAAAGGGAAAGGGAAGTAGACGATTATAGATTGAGTAATCAGATTTGTCGAAACTACAAATTAATGGATTTCGTCGAGGAAGCTTCCACTTATAACTTGAACCTTCATTCATAGGTCTCGGCATTGAATGACGGTGTTGGGGTCTTGTTGAAGAATATCGCAGGTAATAGAATCTGAACAAATAACGAACTTTCAAATTTTAAGATTCCTTATTAAACCTTATGAATTTTACGTTTTAAACATGACCGAAAAATCTTGATAGTAATGGACCGTGTAAGTGTATATATTGGATTGAGTCGCTCTCAACGTTTAATTTCGATTCTTCAAAAATATCTCCATATAAAGTTAATATCACCACCATCCACAAATGTCAATCGCTAGATTGTTTTCGTATCCATCTATTGCCATAATGGCGTCAATGTGGGGAAACGATATTGCCTTTGCTAGCTACTGTGAAAAGGCGTTGCATGACTGTTCAAATCATTGGTCGTGTGAACTTCAGAATGTAGCTTGAACCCAAATGAACGGTAAATTCTGGGGTTGTTGAGTGTTTCGGGCCGGAAAATGGATACCGATATTCGAAATGAAATGAAAATCGCTTGAATTGATGATATAAATGCCAAAAAATGTGTATTTTATGTGTTCTGACATTTCCGAATGAGACTTACAGAATGTGGATTCAAGATCCAGGTGTTGGTCTACATAACTTTATGTTGCAAAGTGAGTCTGCGTGTAAATGTTAACATGAATGATTGAATCCCCGTCAATATTACAGATTGTAAATAGGATAGGGCGAAAAATCTAATTGTGAACGCTTAAAATTAAAGCTTTTCATTGGATTCAGGGATAACCCGGCTCAGCTCATTTTCGACGGATAGTCAGTGGTCTTTCTAGTATGCTCCCAACACTTTAAATTGATATACCACTGTTTCTTGTTTATCCATGGCTCGTTTCTGCTTCCCTAGCTTTCGTTTACACATCCGCCTGTTACTGTGGAAGATTTAGTCAAATGAACCCCCCCCCCCTTCATTATCACCATATATATACACGCTCTGAATTTAAGCAATCAAGTATTTTTGATAATTTTCTGCTTTCGTGCTGTTTCTGAATTTTTTGGATAGTATTCACGAAAACTCTTATATTGCTTCACTTCGAACGGTTTTCGAGAGATAAAGCTTTCAGGAGTCTCTTTTTCGGTTCCATCCTAAAGATTCTGATAACTGTAATTTTCTTGATCCATTTAGTACGTC
>JWZT01004691.1:49117-71582 GCA_000827895.1 Thelohanellus kitauei
AATTTCTGTTGTCAGGTCCCAAAAATCTCTCAGAATTTTTCACAAGTTCAAACAGCATACAGCGGTATGATGCATAGCATCAATGTGATCCCAACCGCAATCTTTATGAAGTCTTATCAACATTTTATGATTTATACCTCTTTTTCCTTGATCAAATTAATAAATTTCACAAATGGATCAGTACATACTTCATGTCAAGCGCACATTTACATAAAATTAGTAGGTCTATTATACAGTGTAAAAGTTCGAATTTATTGTGGAAATCAATCTCTCTCTTTAACGGGTTAACTCAGTCTCTTCATTAGGCTAACTTTCTTTGCCGCCAACGATGGAGAACAATCTGTGATAATATTCGCCTTTTTCTGCTATTGCAATTCAATTTATATACAAGGTATTATCAATACATTCGAAAATACCTTCTCCCGTAGTAGCATCTTTCATTGATTCCATTGACAGAATTTTTTTGGTGATTTCTGTTTTCTGGAATTCCTCTTAGAAAGATCAGTCAACATGCAAAGTCATCGATGTTCGCGCTTTCATTCGAAGCCCGGAAACATAGCTCAAATGAAGGTACAAATCTTTTCAGCGGCGAGTTAATATCTTAATTAACTGTTGCAATGTGGTGAGCCAACATTCTTCTCTACAAAATGACTTGTTAAAACATTTTTCTGTCTTCTCGACAGATTTTATCTACAACCTCGAGCATTCAATGTTTGACGAATAAATCAACATAATGTGCCGTTCTTAGCAATGCAGTATGTGACCACAAAGCTGGAACGAGTAGCTAATCTCTGTGGTATGTTATCGTTTATCAACAAATCCTTCTGCTTTACGAGCTTTCAGTTCAAATATTTTGATCTTGTTTGTCGTGGTTCTGCTGATAATATATTGACTTAGTGTGCATGTTTTGTCACATAATGGCAGATAATGTTGTAATCTTTCAACACGGAAACACTCTCACAACACAATAAACATACAGCTTTCTTGTCGACTTCTGTAACAAAGTACTTAGAGATCAAATCGTTGTTAAATATGCGACGCTCCCTATCAATTTTACGTTTCTTGACAACATTCATCAACAAATTCTATTTGCATATTCTAAATTTAAAAGATTGCAAAAGATGACTAAGAGTCATTTTTGTTTAGCACATAGTCTTTAAGCAATGAATTCGACCAGTGACATCAGAAACTAGTTAAAAATTATTTAAGGATATTGTCGAAGGCCACATTACAATATGTGTTCGAAAACTCTTCGCGGGCCGGACGGGCCGTATGTTGCCCACCTCTGATCTACACGATCAAAAAATGTTTTGGGATATCTACTCTTCAAAGTTGTAACTTGCAACCATTTGACAAAGGTGTAAGCTAGTTGAGGCCTTTCAAAACAAGAAATTGCATTTGAATATAAAATTGAATTCGGATTTAAAACCTTTCATTTGAATACTTATAGGTCAAAATGACTCGAATCAGTTGGAGGTCTCAGAGCACCGCAAGATCTGTCAATATTTGTCTAAACACGACCATGGAAGTAACATGCTTCACACTACCAGCATTATGAACCTGATACAATTATAGTAGATCTAAGTGCTCTATCATCCAAAAATATCAGTTTATTTCACTACATTCGTCTTACAAGAGCATATCGATCAAATTTAGGCAGTGGCAAAAACAATCAAACATCACCTCGGTCTGATCAATCCTATCCAGCTTCAAATGGGGCTATTAAAACATTTTTTGCACCACTCACTCAGTTCCATATTTATACAAAATCGCGTACATGAAGGCGTGGAAACGGTTAAAATGGAAATAACTCTGGGACTGTTTTTTAAAAGACCAAACCCATAACTATTGTATGACATGATGGAACATGCTTTAAATTAGATGATAAATGCTCTATAACGATCATAAGGGTGATCTTATGTCGATAATGCACAGGCTTGAAAATGATGATTTAATTGTTAAAACCCAAATCTATAGATTTACTATGAATAAGGGAAAAAGAATTTGATGAACCCGATCTATCATTCAAGTACATGAAATACAGTTTTTAAAACAAATTGTATCCAACAATTTGTCCCATAATGATTATTCTTATACATTTAAATATGTTAAATGAATGCAACTAGGAGAATAATGCATTTAAGCATTAGCTTATAAAGTTAAAATTATACTGGAAACACTGAGAAACGCGCGGAGAGTTTACGGATGACGACGTTTGTAAAATGCGAATTATCTGGTACATTCGTTGAAGATTTCACTAACTGGAATGTAGTTGATCGTATGTGATTTATATCTTGTAAAACAAATCATTAACCAAGAGGAATTTAATGTGATTGGGACTCATAAACTTATTCAATGCGAAAACGCACGATAAATTCTTAAAAACGCAAATTCTTTTGATAAACAACACCTGATGGTAGGACTTTTTGACCAAAATAGAATAAAAACACTGACGACAAGAATGAAGAACCAATTAAAGATTTCTCATTCATTGAGATGAACGAAGAGAGCAAAATAAACAAAGACCAGTTATCGAGTGCCTTAAGCAAACTTGGATATATTTTTAACCACGAAGAGGTTTCAGAAATTATGTCAAGAGCAGATACTGACGAGGATGGATATTTGGAATTTGGCGAATTCTGCGTCATGCTGTTGAATAATCGTTAGATATTTTACCATAAATTTAAATAAATTTAGTTATTCCTATCTTACCTCTTTCTATCCAGATTTTCAATTGAACCTTGTTTGCTCTGTGTCAGGTTAGAGCTTAAAATGATATCAACATTCAATAATTTTTAAATATATTAATGATCCAATTTTTATGAAATGACCTCATTATTCTTATACATGGGAGGGTTACTGTCGACCATCTTGTGATTATTTTTGCATCAGTGTAACCTGATGTGTTTAAAACACTCATGGAATAATATTATGACTTGCTTTTAAGTAAAAAGAACCTCAATCATCCCAAGTAATTGGGATCAAAGTTACTTCGGATTATGCATTTTGGGATACCAGGTTTTTCCAAAACGATGGAAAATCTTAATGATATATATGGTACGTCTTATTGATAATTATTACGCGACTCAAAATATCTATAATTGATAATAAAATTAATAACACATCTGGATGATATTTTGATTTGGTTTTTTGAGCATTATAGCCTTAATTATTCAAGGAATGACAAAATAACATATATCCAAGATATCATCATATCATTAAGGACGACTATAAATATTTTGACTCTAGCCATAATTATCATTAAGATGT
The DNA here is from genome assembly GCA_000827895.1 of Thelohanellus kitauei. Taxonomy (NCBI): domain Eukaryota; kingdom Metazoa; phylum Cnidaria; class Myxozoa; order Bivalvulida; family Myxobolidae; genus Thelohanellus; species Thelohanellus kitauei. Next base: position 52,388 of record JWZT01004691.1, read on the forward strand.
ACCATCAATATAGAAAAACTCGGTAATTTTAATTAAACTTGAATGCCGATTTTGAAAACAAAAACCGATTCTAAATGAAAAATATTAACTAGAATAAGATAATATTGGGAAATTATATTCAATGATAGCTACAGGAATCATGCTAGATAGCCTTTTATTCCTACCAAATATAAGGTGACCAACTACTTGGGGACCTTAAACCGGGACATTGGGGACTCTAAACTGGGACAAAATATAAAAATCCAAATTGCCTTCATAACATGTCTTGAAAGTCTAAATAAATGCAACGTCACAGCCTACAATACATGCGTATGTATTGCATAGTTTGGTGGTCAGTGAATTACGCATATACATAAAATGTTGGTAATTTTTATAGAATTCATAACATATTGTTACATCATTTCATATTACAAACCCTCCTCTTTTTGTATAAAAAACAAATTTATGACTTCTTTAGCACTCCTGTTTTCCAGCAAGTCCAACATAGTAATATTGCTAGTTATAGATTCGTGAATATACTTTTTCTGCAATGGAAAATTGCAGCTAGAATTCTCAAAAACTACTTTAAATGTTAAAAAATAGAATATTGGAGGTATCATCGATATTTTTTGACTCAATTTGCTGTATTAACATGAATTGGCTTCTCAAAACTTTAGTAATTACTTTATTTATAATACACACCACATTTAAAGTTTTTACTTTGAATAAAAGTCGTTTTAAATAGACAAAAACCATTAAATGGCATCGAATTCGACAAAACATGTGAACATGCGTAATTTATCTTTGACATTACTTCTATGGTTCATTAATACACCATTTTTCATTCTGAATGGCCGACTTTTCGATGAGGACGTTCAAAGGTTCCGAAGGTGTACTTTTAAATAAATTTATATTTATATGGATTTTAACTTTTAGAGTTGTGATAATATTCATTCAGATTCAAGAGTGGAATATGTGCTGTCGTTTACAGAGATTAGATTCTGCCTAAAAGAGAAGTGTCTTCCTATAATTTACTTGTTTTAATAAATTACACATCGATATCTTTGAATGTCGTCATCGGAATTACGGCCATTTTGGATGAAAAATGGTGTAATGAATGCAACGTATCAGCATGTGACGTTTTGCGACCTCATTGAATATAACTATTAGCTTATTCATGTTAAGTAGTACATTCTTTCTCTTGTTACATATTCTACGTGTAATATTTATTTTGAGGAATAAATTCAGTAAATGATTATCGGACATGGCTAACATAAACAATGAAATTGATTTTGTGGATTGAGTTATGTCATTCCCGGGTATCCTAGAGCTAAACCGGGACATTTAGGCGTTCGGGAGGCAACTTTCGGGATTCCGGGACCGAGTGTTCCAAATCGCCTTCACCTTTTAGACACATTAATTATGAGAAGTTACATTCATGTATTTTTGATACCATGGCATGAAAAAGATAAAACAACCAACACCTTAAGAAGCGCACACACAACCTTTTGTTTCTAAAATTTCACTTTTTATATCTTGCGGATGTTGTTTTATTTTTTAAACGATTTCTTCATCCCTAAAAATATAATAAATTGGATCACTCGATTCATATTTACCCAATTTATTAAAATTTTCATTTCCTCGACAGTACTATTGATATTTTGTTAATTTTCTGTATTATCTCTTGTCTACTAACTATAGAGGTTTTTCTCATTCATTTATAGATCTCAAATACAATACCCCTGTTAAATTCTTGTACGATGTATAACTTGATTACAAAATATAATTTTAATTAAGTTTTAAGAAACATTTTTATTTTATACATATTATTTGGCACGATAATGGCTATGAAGTTGGCTTCTTTGAAAAAACAACATAACTAAGCTGTCTCTAACATTTTCATTCTCCGTTTTGATCAAGTTTAATATGCTACCCCTAAAGACTTTAATCGAATTAATTATTAATAAACAAATTTTGAACAGTTCTCATCGGATCAGGGGTGTCAAAGATACGACCTGTGTCTAAGTCAATATAAATAAATGAACGCACGCTACCGGGAGGTAAATGATATAATTCATGCGAAAATGTATACAAACGTCTTCTTGAGGTATTAGCCCCAGTCATTATTTTACTGTGGTACAATGTTTCATTATGCATTTAGTTATTTAAGTGTTCAATTTACTCAAACCAATTCCATTTACGCCATTCCAGTCTACTTGTGATGTATTTATTCTTTTATGTTCGTCTATAAAATGAATTTATAACGTTTTGGAGTATTAAATTTACCGGCGATAAAAAGAAAAATAGATATTTAACTTCGTATTATACAGAAAAAATTGAAAAGGAATTGTTTTATCATTGACGTCAATGATTAACCAGTATGTTTTATCTGGGTGCAGCCAATCACAGTTGGAAAAGAGTAAAACGTCCAAAAGACACAATGAATCTAATGATAGGGGATTTGATAAGTACACAGGAAAGTTACGACAAGATAAACCTGCCAACCTTGAAAAAACATTTTTGTAACAACCGTCATTCTTTAAAAACATCAATTATATTAATCAAGCTGATGTAAAAGCCAGGGTGCGCCATATCTCATAAGTTATCTTTCTGGTCAAACCCGTTTTCGGATCGAGAGATGATAAATAAATGCGTGGTTTTAAGCGCAGAATTGATTTGTTCTGATAAATGATAAGCATTTGCTACTATAAGCCTGTCAAGACACTTGATTGCGGAGAAAGAGTAGTTGATGTTGCCCGTGATCTGGATATCCGCTTTCAAAAAACGCAACATCGTTTTTCGATTATTCAGTTGAAATGGATGATAGTACAGATATAACTGATATTGTTCAACTTGCTGATTTCATTCGCAGAGTTGATAAATATATCAACATAATGGACAGATATGTTGAATTGATTACAATTATAGACAGAAAAACTGCAAACAATATATATATCAATACAGGGTTTTCGGTCCAAATTAGCGTCTGTCCAGTTAAATGTGGTTTTTCATCTGCCAATTTGGATTGGAAACCGTCGCAAAAAAGCAGCCGCACCAAATTGGACAGGACATACGCTAATTTGGACCGAAAACCCTGTATTTGGGGCAAGTCTTGACCGACCTTGTGTAGACTGGAAGCAAGCTATGTGTCTGGTCACTGATATAGCACCTCAAATGATGGGCAGGAAAGTTGAGGTCGCAACAAATTTGAAAGAAAGCCTAAAAAATTGAACGTTAAGCCGAATTTGTGCAATGTTAACTGAATTGTACATCAAGAATCGTCGTGTAGCCAAATAATCAAGGTTGGAAACGTAATGAATGCCGTGTTAAAGGGATAAAATTCATCAGAGCGCAAGTTCTTAACCACAGACAATTTAATAACTTGTTGGAAAAATTTGGAACTTCTTACTATCTGCCATATCATACGGAAGTTCGATAGATTTGTCAGAGTTCTGTTATATGGTTTTATTTTAAATTGAACTCTGATATGAAAATATTTATGGATGTGAAAGGATGCCCAGCCTCAGAGTTTAGTGACAATACATGGCTTACAAATTTAGATTTTTTAATTGATATTACTTGGAAAATTAATGAAATTAACCGAAAAGCTAAGGGAGGTAGTAAACTGGAAATCGATCTATATGAAACCATTTGTGCTTTTGAGTCTAAGCTCGAGTTATAGGAAAAACAGTTGATTGAAAATAATCCAATTCATTATCCAACTCTGAAATCTTTTCTATCTGATACGGGCTTGATTAATAATGTTTACACCCAGAATTACAGCCAAATAATTTCAAGTCCGAGAAATGAATATACTAGATTTTCTGATTTTAAACATATGAAAATAGCCTTGGAATTTTTCGACACATGTTCTCCATAAATTCATAAAACAGCGCAAGAGGAATTAAAAATGGAACTAAACGATATTCAATAAGATTCCAATTTGTAGGACAAATTCGGNCTCATTTTTATTGAAACAAATTTTTGAAAATAAAAATAACTGCATCGACCAAAATGAAAAGTTTAATGTTCAGTATGTATGTAAAACATGAAAAATAGTTACTGTGTTTTTGATCGAGAGAAGCGGGTTGTGTCGATGAATAATGGGAGATGTAACAAGAAATTTAACAGAAAATCAAAAGAAGTAGCAAAAAACAGTTAAATTAATATATGTAGTTTTATTTTCAGATAGGCATAACTTTGGTCTCTTGGAATGTCTTGTTCGTTAAGGCACATATTCGAAAAAAATGGTAACTATTTTTCATGTTGTATATGCATGCTGAACGTTAAACTTTTTCATTTTGGTCGATACAGTTCTTTTTTATATTAAAAAATTTATTTCAATAAAAATGACGCTATTGGTCTTCACGGATGCCGTTATTGGTCGCAAAACCCCGTTATCTAATGTTCCTATGTTTATTGAAGACTGCAACCACATTTCTCTGGGTTGTCAACATTTGAACCGCCAAAACACTGTTTTCATAAATATACCAAATAGTATTATGAAATAAATTAAACTAACCAAAATACCGGGTTTAACGTTCAAGTGATCGCACTCGTTTTTGTAGAGCTGATATCAAATGATAGTTTACTTCAATAAACGTGTAGAATGTATTAACCAAGATGCGGATGGTAAAAATATCACACAGAATCATCAGTTTGGCGAATGTTTTTTTGACTGGAAAGTGAATGACAATAGAATTTTATCAGGTTAAATACTTGTAAACTTTCTTCCGTACACAATCGAAGGGGAAATTTAAAAATAAAACACAGCAAACTCTAATTGGCTTTATATACAGTTAGAATTTATTACTTCGTAGAAATTTTAAATGAGCGGATACCACGTAAATATGATGCGTGATTCCTATTTCTGTAAAAAAATAAACGTTTACAATATTTAACCTGATTAAATTATATTGCAATTCACTCCACAGTAAAAAAAACATTGGCCAAACTGATGATCATGGATGATATTTTTTCCATCCTCGTCTGGTTAATAATTCAATACGTTTATTGAAGTAAACTATCATTTTATATCAACTCTTTAAAAAAATCAGGTGCGATCGATTGATAGCAAAATCCGGTGTTGTTTAAACTTCGCATGTGCGTGTTTAGATAGGCCCATGATTCTTTGCCGCCATAAATGCGCCTTTTGTCCAAAAGTTTATATGGTGTTGCAATATTTATTATAAAAGAATGCACATTTCTCTAGAAAAGTCAAAATTTAAACCGTCACAAGACTGTATATGTCAATTTCTCATGTGCAGTTTAGGATGAAAACCCCGTAAAGTTAAGTATTTTATTGCATAAACCCAAATAGAATAACAGTAAAGGGAAATGAACATTGTTTGAGCCAATATTTGATAATCGCATATTGACGATGTGCCTAAAATTAATATTTTTTTAAACCTTTTAAATGAATTCAAACAATTTTATGGCTCCGCGATCAACTTTTTGTTTGCGAGCATGGGTTTGGGAACCTGTGATTTCAATGGATACGATTCTTTTTTATGTGAAAATATTTATTAAAAAAATTTGCAATATCGGTCGTCGCGATTCGAACTAGTGGTCGCCAAACCTGGTAAAATATTTAAACAAACTAGTTGCTCCATATTCATTCTAGGTGTAAATAAGTCCAATCTTCAAGTTAGACTGAAGAGCAAGTCTCAAATGGCGTTGTGTAAAAACTCATCATTCGCCGTCGTAACACGGATTCACTTGGATTCGCCTGCGAGATCAATCGTCTACCCTTCAAGCAAAAATATTCGGACGAGGTTGAAGATTTTGAACGAGCATTTCCGATCCGGAGTATTTTGTAGAAAGAATGAATTCTGATTTGATGTTATGTGTTGCTGCTAATAGCAAAGGCGAAGTGGTGGTGGGGGCTAACGGTCGAATAGGGGTCATAGTTGACGAGTAAATCATTGCTTATATAGTTTATTTCGAAAGCATCATGTATTTCATCTTAAAAGCACGTTTAATTCTTGCAAAGAAATTACGATTGATCCAACCGATCCCGAAACCAAACAAGAGCTTACCTGGACCCCACGAGCAATTATATGCTCAAAATCCAGTCATTTGTTCGCCGCTTTAATCAACGATCGATTTGTGGTTTTGTGGCGCCGATTGCTGGGATCGGACAAGGTGTGTGACAACTGGGAGATCGATCGAATTATTGGGTAAGAGTTGAGACTTATAGACCATTAAAAAAACGCGTGACCAGTTTCGAGTTCAGCCCCGACGATCGTTATATTTACATTTCTGACGCCGGTGGCTCATTACTAAAGTATCCTTTTTGTTCATAGATATGATTTAGGTTCAAGAAACAGCGAAGAGATCTTCGAGTCTTCAAGCTTTATTACTTGTTTGGTATTTTTTTGTTTCGATAGGCTATCAATCCATTGAGCACTATCATGGCAATAGTAGAAAATGGGTCTATAATCCGTATTTCAAAACTCCAGATGTTCAACGAAATCGTGGGCTTCTGCACTGGTCATACAGAGTATTATTTCCCTAAAATTAGCCTGGTTACAAACCTTCTATTCACTAAACATTATCTTGTGAGCGGAAGTAATGTAGAATATTTTTTAAACATTAGGATGGTACAATCAAATTGTGGAATCATTCAGGAGAGCTAGAATTGGACGTTGTGCTAAAAAATTATATAAATATTAATGTTATATTTGCTTGACTGTAGTCATACGAAATCATGACTCTACATCATCATTGTGAACATAAACGCATTGTAGCTCTGATTAAAGGGTAAGTTTTATTATTATATTTCCCTATTGCCCAAAATTTAATTGAACCAATTCGTGCTTATCTCATGCACTTACGTACATATTATGTCAAAACCATTTTTTCCATAGAAGAACTCATGTGGTGTTTTTTAGATCATATCGGTTCTATCAAATTTAAATCAAAGTAATCCGAAACTCGGCGCTAAATAGACGACGAAAATTTCAATAATTTTTGAACTGTTTACATTCGTCAGCTGTGTATTCAATTTGATCCAATTTTTGATATTCTTTTTCTTCGTTTATTGGACCCCTTAACCTTTTATTCTCATGGAAATAAATCAAAAGATGTGTGTAAACTATTTTTGCCAGATGACCGTTAACTGAATGGTTAAATGTCTAATAAATGTAATAAGCAGAATTTTGTTCCTCAAAATCGTCTACAAATTAAACACAATGCATTTTTTTGAAAAGTTTGATTGACTGACAAAAATTAAAGTACGTATTCTGATAAAGATATTAATTTGGTCCTTGGAACACATTGAGACTAATTAATGAGGAAATGTAGCAGTAAATGACCCAAAATATAGTTGTGATTTTCATATGTAATCCAAAACACTTGTTATGAAGATCACTGTTGTATATTCCTTAATAACTTTATGACTATAGAATACAGTATGTTAATACATATTCATGTTCATGCCGTATGTCTGTGCATTTTATTCTTCAGACAAATAAAATAAAGGTTTAAATAAATTGAGTTTGGTGGTTGTTTACACCAGCATATTAATAATTTCTGAGAATAAATCTCTGGTTTTGAAGATAAAATTGGCAATCGAATATCGCTTATTTAGCAGCTTTCAAAGTGATGGCTTTTTCCTCCAAACGATTAATTGCATTCTAATCGAATTTTATTTTATTTAATTTATTTTCATCTTTTTTTAACCTGAGCTATAAAAGCAATAAATAAATACTTACAAATAGTACTTTTCAAATATTTTTTTCATTGGAATATCAAATTGTGCAACCCTTTAAAGTGATTCATTTGTAGATATCAACAATTAAATGGTGTAGCCTGATTCCTTATTTATTAGGCTACTACTGTTTCCAAGACATATCCGAACGAACCCATTTTTTGTCATGATAGTCTAATAATTATTTAGGTCTTACAAAGTGTTTTGGTTCGATTATTCAAAAAAACGGATTTTGAAGAAGACCTATAGCTGTGATCTTCCAATTCCGTTGTCCGTGATTACCTCATGTTGGGATTACCATGGCCTCTTCTGGATTGGTACAAACCTCCCATCCAAGCCATTCATCATGTTTTTTATTGATCTTGAACAACCCAAGGTAGTTTTTACCATTATAAGATATATGAGGTGGACGAGCGCCAGGATCACAGATACAAAGCTATTAGCAAACATTTGTTTTGTAGTTTTTTTGATAATCAGCTGCTAGTCCAATCCTATCCAGATTGGCGCCTTATGAAACGTCAAGAGGAGCCGAAAGCGAATCTAGTACAACCGATATTAAAAAATGATCGAAAGGCATCCCATATTCCCAAAAGATATACTTACCTTAAATAATTATTCATATATTTTGTGCTTAGTTGATCAAATTGACAGAATTCGGAGAAGGTTACTTTTACGGCGACGGATATCCATCAATGTTATATCTCCAAAAACTTATCTACTTGTTATTTACCTTATTGTAGACCTAGGTGCCGATTTTCACGGCATTTGGGCGATAAAAATTTCGATACGGAATTTTTGAATATTTAGGATTTTGGACAAAATTGATGTGTGCATATAAAATTATTTTCTTTTAGTCTCTATAATAGACTGTATAGGAGTGTAAAGTAATTCCCTTTTAATTGACAAAATAATCCTTAATTTCACTTTGATTATAAATAACCCTTGAACAAATAATGTGGCGACGAAGACTTACTGACACGTAGTTGTCTGTAACATTTGGGATTGATGACATTGTGCTACTACAATATTAAAGTGAGCATTCTGGTTTCCGACAATGACTATCAGTTGCTTAATCAAAGATCTTAATAACTTTTTTAATTACTTTACGTTTTAATGTGCATATCCTTTACGACTTTTTACATAAAAATTATACTACCATTAACAGTCGACATCAGAGAGTTATTTTGTTTTTTTGAATCTAAAACGTTTGATATGGAAATATTGAGTATGGGATAGTTGCGTGGATCCTATTCCGCTCAAAATTTTGGTGAATTGGAACTCTAGTATATATTGAATTGTATTTTTATTAAACTAATTATTTGGAATTGTCACGTTATAAAAATACGGCGTAAACTATAAATAGATCAAAGATTTAAAACAAATCATTTCGTTGGAGATATTAGCACTCAATTGACTGACTTCACAGATAAATCAGATTTTAACCATCGATGCCATTTCCTAGGAACATAGTATGCACACGAATTTCGAACACTCTCAAATTATATATATATAAATTATTTGATCATGTCCTTACTTTTGAGCAATAAAGTAGTATGTGGCCCGAACCCGATCGCTAATGCGTATTCCAAATTTGTGCGCAAGACCGTTCAGCGAATATTTTCTTTTATGGTACGAGAACGAACAATTTATCAGTCTTTTTTGTTTAGAAATATATAACCTATGAAATTTTTACTAAAAATAACATTGAATATTTCTTTCCCTTGGATAAATTATAAATAGTTTAATAGTCAAAACTATACTGTCGTGTTACCAATAGGTGGTTCTACTTTAATGTGCTCTGAATTTTTACACTTTGTATAATCATTATGTTGAAAACTCTGTCATTTAAAAATTAAGTTATCTGTATATTGTTGATGATTTCATAGATAATTCAAAAATATAAGTGGAAATTTCTTTATTTTTCTCTTTAAAACACGTTAATTACATTTAAAAATTATTAACTAAAATTTTGTAACCTATGTCTTAACATAATGACGATTTTAGAGTTTTCAAATCATCCAATCATCAAAAAGGAAACCAATTTTAATTTACCAAGGATTTGCCTATTGAATTGATAATGAAGTTGAGGAAAATAACACGACATTTTGGAGGTGCATTTTAAAATATTGTAATGCAAGAATGAGAACAAACTATAACAAAGACCAAATAACGCTTTCACCTACAGAGCATAAACATGCCCCTAATAATCATGAAAACGAAGCCAGAAGAATAGTTTCAGATTTCCGTCGTCAGGCTTTGACTACAAATCTAAATATTCGCGCCATCATATCATCATCCAAAATAGCAGTTACTCTTGATGTTTCAGCAATATTACATAGTTATCGGTCTCTTAGTCATAATATTCAAAATATTAGACGCATAGAGAATTTTCTCATTTTGTTACTCAGATCTGTACCTGAACTGGTAATTCCTGGTGAGTATCAATTAACCGAATCTGGAAATCGGTTTTTGTTCTTTGAGGATTCGAGCTTACACAATAATAAAATAATTATTTTTATGTCAGATGTTTGTGGACAGTTTTTGTCTGATTCACATCATATTTATTTTGATGCCACATTTAAAACCGTGCCAAACATTTTTTATTAACTGTTCACGGTTTTAAACATGGGATAATTATTCCATGTGCATATGTCCTCATGGAGAGAAAAAATCAAGAGGGACATCGTATTGCATGGAACTCTCTACTTCCATTCGTTTCACACGAATTGCTAACAGCTATGTGTGACTTCCAGAAGGCATCTATTTCTGCATTCAAAGCTGTTTTCCCACAACGTGACATGACTGGATGTTTCTTCCACTTCAAACAATGCATATGGAAAAATATACGATTCATTGGGCTGGTAGAGATATATTGGTGTCAGCCATCTTTGTCACATGATGAAAATGTTTGCCGCATATTCATTTTGCCCAATTCCCAATGTCATAAACTATTATGAGGCATTAGAAGACCATTTAATTGCCAATAATACCATCGATATTCTCCGAGAACTTCTTGAACGTTTTGTGGATACGTTTATTGGGCGATTAAGAAGAACTAATCGATCTCAGCCTCGACTTGAAATTCAATCGTGGAATCAACACCAAAGAGTTCTGAACAATTTACCTAGGACAAATAATCATGTGGTGGGCTGGCGTAGGGCCTTCAGCTCCTCTGTATCAGCGCTCTTTCCCATACTTTTTCATTTTTAAAAAACGAAAAAAAGAGGAAACCCGTAGTTAGACGAGAACCAACAGTATCAACTTTACGCAAGCACTAAAAACGCAACAAGCGAAAAATCTAGTAATACAAACAGTTGTTCGTAGATAGAATCAGATCCCCCCAATTAAATATTTGATTTCGATTGCCAGTCTTTTTGATTACTGATTTATCCTGATTATCATATCGATTCTTGAGTGTTTTTTTTATTTTTTCACCGTGTACATTGATTATTCAACCAGAGGTGATCACGTTCATTTCCAAAAATACTAAGTTAAATATTTTTAATGGTGACGAATAATACATTCTATTCGTTTAATCGTTTGCTGTGTATTCTAATATTTTCAAAGCACTTCATCAACGTGTCTAAATATCGAATGCCACTTTTTAGGTTGGATTTTCGTGTTAATCCTTGTTAAATGCAGGACCGAATGTTAAATTTAATTGACAATGAAAAACAACGTGATTGTGATATGTTGCGAAATGGAACTAAGAATAAATTGGAGGGAAAGTGGTTTTCAACGATGTAAAAAGCAGTTTTACGTACGATCCTTCCTTCAGAACTCTTAAAGGTGGCATTGTCACTCTTGTTTTTTGTATAAGAGCAGAATATTTTAATCTGTCTAACGTTGCCTGGAGATGCTAATAAGAAAGTGATAATTTTAAAAACACCGAAAATGATATTAAATCTGTACAACGTAACAAAGATATCCTTATATATAAATTAGATTTTTAGTAAAAAAACATATTTTACATACGATGTTCTCACACTAAGAGATAATAAATTCAAGAACAAACTATATTGTTGATGCACGGTATAGGATGAGGGGAAAATGCACAATAAATAACGGGTTTATCGTGTCATCCTTTAATTTTAAAAAATCACACAGCCGATTTTAAGTTTACAGAAATAGTGTAGTCGTCAAAAACTTAACAACTACATAATGTTTATACATGGCTACTTTACATCGTTAGCGTTGAGCGATTTGCCCTTAAGATTCTGACTCGTTTATAGGCGGGCCAGGAGGGTTATATGTAAGACATCAGCCATATACAATATGCTTTGAATAAAAACTTGGCAACATCATCGGTTGCTGTGGTGCTTACATGATTGTATTTTTTACTTTAAACTTTGTACTCAATTTGCGAAACTTTGGTCCCGATGCAATAAGTAGACGGAATTGAATAAGGAATTTTAGTAATATGACAGTTAACGTGAGTTCTTCACATTCCCCACCGATTTTACACTGCATGAGGAAAATTGAGCTCAAGCATAACGCTAGTCAATATAAACTAGTTCTTGGCTTGATTTTTTTGCCGATAATTTCTCTAGCGAGGTGATTTTTGCTTGAATCATTGTTCTATTTAACGCACACGTATAGCTTTATAATGTGGTCAGAATAATTTAATATAGTCCTGCTCAATATATACTAGGGATCTACTTCACCAAAGTTTTGCGCTTAAATAGGCCTTACCCTGAAATATTAACTGAACCCGGCCGAATTGTAAAATTTTTAAATTCGGCCCAAGTATCGATTTTAGTTTGGGACCCTTTGTAATTATGTAAATACAAAAGAATACAACGGTAAGCAGCCATATGTGCCAATTTGCCTTTTGTTCGGGTTGTTGTCTATTTGAGCATAAAAAATAATTCATACAATTTCAATCAAACATAACTTAGTATTTTACTTCCAGGAACATCTCAAATAATAAAAATGAAGATACATCCCCCTCGCCTCGAATCTTGATGATTAAACTGGGTCAAATTGTTTTGCAATTAGTCTTGAGTTGAGCTATCTTTGTATGTCGTGACGAAAAAACAAAAGAAACTTGACGGCTCACTTCCCAACAACTTTTATATCGATTCCAAGGCAGTTTGCCATAGACTTTACCAAAGGCCAAATTTTTAGATCGCTACTCGAGATGCCACCGGCATCTAGTTCTGACAACAACAAAAACAAAGTATTTCGAGATCTGAAGTATAAAATAAGAACTTAAAGGGATATTTAACAGACTGCATTCTGAATATGGCACACCGAACAGATTTTAAATGTCCGCGAAATCAGGAAAAATATTATTATTTTGGATTTTCAGACAGTATTTGAGGTTTTGAATCTTTTTAATAACGAAAAATGATTGAGAAACGATTGCTTAGAAAGTAAAAACGAACTATTTTTTACAGGTAGATCATTATTAATTCTCATCGATAGATGCTTTATAATCCTAAAATATTTGACTAAAACTACTGCGATCTTGGTGATGGCGTCCTCAAACATATTAAAAGTCATAATGTAGCTGATTGTTAAAAATTTCTACAGGTTAGAATCGGAGGGATTGTACATGAGCGAATTGGCAAACATCAGATAAAGGTCCCTGTTAAGTGTAATAAAATCTCGTATTACCTATTTAAAGATAAATGATACTCCACTTTCGATTTCCTTTGTCATCGTTTTCAAATCACGAGCTCTAAGTTTTCTTAACATGGGTACCGCTTTACAAGTTGATAATATCGTTTTATTTTCTCTGGCACAGGAGAGAGGAACGTAAAAGAACACCTACATTAGTCACGTTGTTAACTTGTAACTTGAGATGTGTTCCAGTAAAATGACTATGGATTTACGCCATTGGCGCTCGTATTTGAGTGTACTAGCATGACTGATCAACAAAACACGAACCTAGACAATGAATGGGACGATTGGCTGGTTGGTGTGGTGGTTACTTCGCGAGAGAATTCTTCCGTTTGGACAACTAATAATGTTAGATAAATGAATGATTAAAAATGTGTCAGTGTTCAAAGAATTTGATTTAACCACCTAACCCAAATTAAATCAAAGTGAAGATTTATATTTTGGATTTATTGGCTCAACTAAGAGCTTGTCGGTTATATGTATGATTGACACATCCTCAAGACTTTAACCTGTGATGAACTCGAAAAATTATCCATACACCTGAAAACAATCACAGGCTGCTCCTTGAATGGTAACTGTAAAAGGAATAACACCACCCAATCTAAGACTTTATACCAACGTACAACGTTAAAAGTCATTTTTTAACAATTAACAAAAACGGTCTAGAATTCTGCCCTGATGCTTAGTTCATGGTTAGGGTGTAATCCTTATCTTGCAAGAGAATGTAAAATTTCATGATTAAACCTAAAAATGAGATAAATTTACAATTTATTGAGAATGTATAAGCGCCGCCAATGAAGGTCATGACGTCAATCAGGTAATACAACATTTGATCTACTTGTGTTGAATAAAAGAAAATCGCAAATGGAAGGAAGAATCCACGAAAGAGACATGAGAGATTTTATAAACTTTACTGCATAGCATGCTTGAATTTTTATTACGCTGTACTGACTATCGAAGGGGCTCGCAAGATTGAACATTCATCAGATACGATCCAAACTGAGGTGTCCTCAACAGCGTGTGTCTACGGTTTCGTATGCGATTATTACTTTTTCAAAGTGAAAAATTACATTGGCTATTTCTTGGAGTTTCTTTTAACAAAAAATTGTCAGTTTATACCAAGCCCACGTTTCAGAAATATCATCTAACATCAATTAATTTATAATAATGGGTAACTCGCTCATTTTTTTAGAGTACCCTCTGAACGTTTAAAGGAAGTATTTATTGTGAGAATCTCTTAAATGTAGAAAACGAAATATTTTTAACAATTATAAAAGAAATATGAATAGAAACTTTAATGCCTATAATATTTGGATGATAGTCGGACGGACGGAGAGAATTAGGTTGTTCCGAAATGATTTTCACAATTCTGCAAAAAGAGAGGATATTGTTCGGAATTAATGAATTGTTAATGTAGATAGCTAACTCCAATATTTAGTTTGTTACAAAAAATACAGTGACAGGTTGTAAAATTAAAATCATATTTGATAAAATGAAAACCAAGTACTGTCATGTGTAAAGCTTAAATGTGAAAATAGACACATTTTTGGTGTTAAACGACAAATAAATTTACCTGGTACTGACTCGTATATCTGACTTTCCATGATTTGGCTTTCGAAATTTTCTAAATCTAAAATTTCGTTAGATTTCAAGTAATCATATTCATCATGTTCAAGCAGAGGACTCTCAGGAATTACTTTAGTCAGTTTATTTGGAATATTTGAGACGGATGAAGCAGGTTTTCGTCGTTTTTGTGCCATTGATAATTTAGGACTTGATAAATCCGTTTCGAATAATTTATCTTGTAATTAGATTTAGTACGTGTAGGGTAACAAAAATCGACCAGGTTATCAAGACCTTCCGGGATATTATTGACGATTTCACATATAAATGGTATTTTTAATTTTCGAATAACTTGATCAGATGTTTCAGGTTCAATCTCCAATATTTGCCTTTTTTGCAGATCCAAAGGTTTCGTTTTTTCGTCAAGCTGCTCCATTTTAGGTTTCAGTCCTTCTATTAATGATTCAACGAGGTTTTCACTAATTTATCCAAAATAATATACTGATCAATATTCTTGATCGAGCAAAACTTTGTTATTCCCCATTTTTCGATTTTCTTGGCAGATGTGTCTAACAAACTAAAATGATAAAAAATAAACTGAATTTCCGCTTGTTGATTATTGATGTTCTTAATCAGTTCTGAAATTCTTTCATGCTTTAGTTTATTGTAAATGGTTTCACGTTCATCTTAATAAAACACGCAATAACTTTCCGTTTTAATATGCCTTAAATTAGTAAAATGTTCACGTTCGAAAATCCTCTAAAATAGCGTTGTATTGATTCAAACATTTCTACATGATCAACAAATTTACACTAGGTTCATAATCACGCTCCTGATCTCCAAACATTGATATCATAAATTGCCTGATAAGGTTCCTGTTCATTCATAAATCCCACATGTTTTTTGTTCCAAATCTATGAATGGCACTCACCAAGCACAATTTTTCTCGTAAATTCCATTCTTTGCTAAAAGCCATTAATAAAATTATCAAATCGTTTAAACTCGCCAACTATCGTTTGTCGAATTCTATGGCTATCCTCATGGTTGAGCCCAGGTCGTAATGAAGATCCCCTAAATGTCTGACTACGATAAGACACTCAATATATTTATAGGTTATATATTCACATGTTGACGTCATCACTCTATAATTATGGGCTTGATATCCGCTCGCTAATTCATTTTCGCAGTAATACCTATCAGTTTCGATCCAGAACTGGTTATAGGATCTTTCTCTGATTGCTTTCATATGGTTTTACCATTCATAACAATATTTCATCTTTAAAGCCTGAAGAATATATGGAGGTCGTATTTATACATGAATATGGCCTTAAACCTCAAATACTTTCAATGGATTAAATGGAACAACTCTTCAATCAATCAATGCATCGTTTTATTATTGCAAAATGGCATATCTTATCATCTTAAAATCTCTCGCTTTTATAGTTCATTAAACTCAGCATTAAGCATAGTTAATGAATGAGTTTTGCAAATGGGACCTCAGAACTAATAAAGCAGAATAAATTTCTAAAACAGCATGAATTAATGTTTTAGAATATCAATTTAATATCGGCTCGACATTTCTTGATTTATTCAAACGGTTTCCCGCATTTCTGTTTTCGAACAATTCAAATCCATTTTAATATTCGAACAGATTACATTTGTATTTTGAAGTACAAACATATTTTTTCACGTTTCTAAAACGATGTTATTTTGTGACATTCCTTTGACACGGGGAAATAAAGCCTTATGGAAAAAGACATTGCATTTATTTTTACTCGAAGAACTGATACTACGCGTGAAATTTCATAAACCAAATAATATACTCTTTCGATCACGAGTTTCGGATTATTTTTGAAGATCTATGTGATATCCACATCTTTATTTTGTTCACTCATCCCATTATAACAGAATATCAGCTATTGGATCAACAAAAACTCCAATTCTAGAAATCAGAAATTTCATTTCAATATAGTTGATACTTGCCTCTCAATATATATTACATATCCAGTCTTTGATTTCACATGTTGAGTATGCAAACAAAAAACCTTATCAAAGTTTTTCCTTGTATTTGAAAGTGATGTGAGTTGCCTTTACATCAAATTGAGATGATAATGTTTGAAACTATTGGTTTTTCACGACGCTTTTTCTCAAATACCATAAATATTTAGTTTATTCGACGACACGATATGCTTTGTGAGTATTCATGTTTTCAATACTTCCTATTTGCTCCGTTTTTTGTTTCTCAATATTTAGGCATTATTTGTTTCAAAATGATGTAGATTTAAAGTTCATAGGGCTCTGATTTCTAATCTTTTTGTACAATTAAGATAAGGGACATGGTGCAAGTATAATTATGTAATTTTAAATCGATTCCCAGTAAAAGAAACAATTTGTCCAAGGATTATGAGGATATAAAATCATTTCCTTATTTGTTCATTAATATCTAGTTTAAATCTAATTGACCAAAAAGCATAGAGGTCATGATTTCCGCTCAACCCGGAAAATATTAAAAATTCTGAGATGAAAAAAATTCTGGATATGGATTTTATGAGGTTCCTGATGTTGTCCATTTTCCAAATAAGTGAAAATGTCAGATTTCGACATAAAAACGTTCAATATTGTGTTACAGAGAACTTCGTTTCGTTGAAGTTCCGTTCATCGCGATTGGAGACTCGAATATTTTCTTAATTTATCATCGAAATTTTGCACTCTGAAGAATTATGCTTATCACTTTTCAAATCTTTAATATAAATTCGAATGCGATGGATGACTGGAAGGTATGCTTAAATAATAGAATTCAAATCTAGTTAAGTTAATCAGCATTATCTGTATCAAGAAGTTTAAAAAAGACTATTTTTTATATTTCTTTGTCAATAGGATTACCTTCACGTCTACCGGTCATTCATATCTATGAGCGAAATTATTTAGCTTCTCAAAGATACAGGATGCTCATAAAATATTTCACAATCTAGTTAGACATTTTATGAAATTTAAATTTATAAGTAATCATTTATGGATTTCATTTTGGTCAGCTTGTTTAGGGATATATAATAAGCGAGAACCCGCTCTAGGATCTTAATTCTATGATATTCTGAAACTACAACTTACGTTTGTTTTTTACGAGATAAAGAGCGCCAACAATACATTAATCATCTCCAAACATTATCAATCACAGGCCTTAAGACTTAAAACACAAAGTATATGCATTGTCTTATGAAATTCTATATTTGGAAGGTGCTGGTAATTTAGAGATATCCAGGTGATTAGGAGGACCAGACACTTGATCAACCCAATTATGAGGCTGTATAAAACCAAGAAAACTACGAATCAGTATATTTCGCAGATTCAGAGGGATACCTTTCTAGTTTAGAGATGGATTGATGCCTAATTAGGGATTTGATAAGGAATGCCTTAGCCATTAAACTTTCGGTTAAATTTAATCTTTTTAAATCATAAATTTAAATATAGTGTTAAATAATCTAGGTTTGTTGAAAAATATTTTTGCTATGAAATGATTAGTGGTAAGAATGCTTTTGTTTTCTTTTTGCACGATCCAAATACGAATGCTTTATTGCTTTATTTCAGATCCAAAATTAGATAGTGTTTCTTTTATTATACTCGAATTATATTTACACAACGAAAATTTAATATGGATAAATGGTATTTTTAAAAACTTCGATTCATTTCGCTTTTGATCAACTCAATAATTCTCCTTCGATGAAGCCTAAATACGATTTTCAACAGTGAAGATGCTATCATTCAGTAACTTTTGTCAGAAAGGATAATCAATTCAAGAAAACTCTGTCCTCTCTGTTCGAGGGCGAATATTTCGTTTAGAGGCAACCATGGTGATGTTACAGAAAAACTGCCGAAAATAAGTAACTATTGAATGAGAAATTATTCAACAAATCTAAAAAAATATGAAAGAGATACTAGAAATACCATATTATTGGGTTGCTGAAGTCAAAAAATACCCTGATATAAAACACGTCAAGAAGCTCCAAGCCTTCTATAGCATACTATGCAAAGCACTTTAGAAGATTTGGAAGTGCTGTTTAGATTTTTTTGGCATGTACACTGGTGGATGTGTCATCGAGAAAATCGATGAATGCAAGATCGGTTAAAATAAGTGTCACAAGGGCATCAAGTAAATGGAGAGTGGATTCTTGGCGATGTTGAACGAAAACTCGAAAGATTTTTACTGTTTTAATCTCCAGGCATAACAGCAAACACCCTTCTCTCAATCATATCGACACATGTAATTAAAGGTTCAGATACCATTAATGACTGTTTCAGGAGTTATTCCAATTTAAATGC
>JWZT01004691.1:72649-87591 GCA_000827895.1 Thelohanellus kitauei
TATTTTAAACAAATATAATTGCATATTGTTTCGATTAATAAACATAAAATAATGTTATATTCGGTTTCTTTAAATTTTAAATTTTATCGCGTGTATAAGTAATATATACTATGATTATGATTTGTAAATTTAAAAACTTACAGTTAAGTATGACGTCATAAAAAATTTTTTGAATGGGGGGTCGCGGCGCTTTGAAAAAAGGGATTAAATGGATTAAAGGGGTCGCGGCTCAAAAAAGGTTGAGAACCACTGGCGTATACAATAGAAGGCATGTGAAACGGCCTTAAATATAGGATATCCGATAAATCGGACCAATTCCCTCATTGAAAATGGGAAAATATGCGTTACGATTTCGGATGATTTACTTGCCGAGTTCCGGTGGTGGTGAAAAAACCCACAAAATATTTGGAATGGGCTCACATCTGCGTTTCGAGAGGTTTAATACTTAGATTAATCAATATTAACTTCTTTAACTTTGAACAAAAAAAAATTCATTTTTTTAATTGATTTATTAAGGGGTGAAACTATCGAAATATACACTTGGCACATGAAAAACTCTTGATAATCATGATCATTGATATGAATAGTTAATTAAATTTTAAATAATCTTTTAAGCAAAAAGCTTAAGAAGACGAATATTCTTCACTCTAACCAAAATAAAAAAAAATTATAGAAATAGTCTATCAGTGTCAAGTAATGCTCGTTTATTTTGAAATAGGGCACATATCGGGTTCTTTATTCTGGGATCCTTCCATCTACCGATCTACCGCATTTGGTAATATGAAAAAAACTAATGAAAATGCTTCAAATGGTGTCTAGTTTCTCTTTAATAATTGCATTCTTCATCTCGTATTATCTAATGAAAGGCGCCTTTTTGAACAGCGAGAATTTTTCCGTAAGTTCATCACAATACTGTTTGAGGATAAAAACAAAATATCCCTTAAATGACGTCACCACTAAACGGATTACTGAATAAAATCTTAGAAATACATACAACGGACTGAATACCAGTTTATTAAATCTTAAGATATTCGATGATCAAGAGTCGTCTCATCTCAAGACGATTGATAGAAAATGTGAGTGATTTTGGAATCAGGTTTATAAATATCGATGGTTAAACTGATGTTCATTACAGAGTTTGAAAACTAGCTACATTACATGCAATCATAAAACTTATAATGAATGGCTCAGCAATCATAATAAATAATGAGTTAAACCTCATGTTTACTGGGTATATTTAGATTCTAGTTTATAGAAGATCGAATCAAGGTTTTACCCTCTGTATTTTCGAAAGGAATGATAGTGCCTAACCACGAATCAAATTTTTCTACAATATATATAAATTGAAAAGCAGCTCGCCACACTTTTTTCTGCATATCCCTTAATCAGCCTTTAGCGGGTGTAAGAGAGACTCGTAGATTTCCGTCTCCCATTTTAATGAGGCGTTAATATTAAGTGTTTCTTTTACTCGTGCAGTTTCAACTATTTTAAACACTGTTGCTCGTAAGCATCAACTAGTTTTTGTGACCATAACCTTTAAAGCGACGAAAGACACTTTGGGCTTAATTAGATGAATAAGTCAGAGTTATTATGAGAATGAAACTTTACCGAATGATTATAGTAAAAATTTATTTAATACTTGATTTACAAAAATCGATCAAGATCAAAAAGAATTATGTATTTAAAACTAGGTCCCCGTGGATTACCCAAATCTTTTTAATCATTTGATCTTAAATAACGAGTGGAATAAGCACACCACTAATATCCAATGGCTTCTAGACACAGTTCAACATGGACGGAGGAGGTGGTTCTAAACATTTTTGAACAAAAATTCAAATCGACTAATATTCCTCACAATATTTTACAGCTTTTATTCATAGCATAAAAACTCGTATAAATTGACAAAAATCATTTGAATGGTTAGAAGTCAACTTTCGATCTTTTTGAAATCAATTTTAAAATCCCTGGCCACATTACTTTTAAAATCCACAGTCAAATCATTCTAAAGTGAATGAAAATGTTACTGATGCCATTTTGGACAGCGTTGTCACCTCCTTCTCGAAGTTTTCAACGGCATAAACAAGATTTGGAATGAGACGTAGTTCTTGGAATGGGTTAAAAGAAGTTTTCTAGCTCATAAATTAAAGTACCCTCTTGGTAGATTTCAGGTTCTCTGTGTTTTCTTTCATCTCGTTTGAACCGAGATGAGCCATAATTTCATGAACTTTGGATGTTAAATCTTTGGTTGTATTTATGACCTAAATCAACACATAATCAACCAGATTTTCGCTTTTGATCGACAAAGAATCAATGGATTTTACACGGAATAATTCTTTTTGACATTTAAGGTATGACGAGAGTGTCATATAAAACGTTTCTAATGCCTTGATATGAATTTGAAAATTACTCGACAAAGCGAAACGTAAAAATCGGGACCAAAAAAGACAGCAGTATAACGATCCAGAATGCCAAGTATAAACAATAATTCATCGCATATTTCGTCGTTGCTTTCATTCTTCACAATCAAAGGGGTCTCTTTCAGAGTTAAACGATCCACTAAGGGTTGCTTTGATTTTCCGAAATCCATTAATTTGACCAATTTGCATCTGTTGCTCAAATTCAGGATATCGGTTTCAATTTTACTCAAATCGTTAATTAAATAAGTCATGATTTTTTTCTACGTTATGTCAAAACCTAACAGCCACTGTCAAATGAGTCGAGTTATCAATAAATATAAACTTGCTTTCCGAATGGACGATACTCTGGAACTCTTAATTATCAAACCTCGTCCAAATCGCTGCAAGCCAGAGAAATGTCACTAAATATTTCGTCCATCTTCATCAATCATCAATTTACTATTTGCTCGTGTTCCTTGATATTAATAATTGTAGAAAGCAAAATTTCAAACAAGACATCGACAGATAGTTTGATATCTACGTAAAAATATATAATATATTCATCAAGAAACAGTAAAAAATACAAAGGACTGATATTATTCACAAGAATGCGGGTTTAAGTTGACACTAAATGTGGCAAAACTTAACACAGTTCCAATTTTAATTTAAAAATCATGCACCTGATTTATTAAACAACCGACAAGAATTTATATTGAGATAAAGGACGCTGAAACAATAACGTGTCCATTTTAAAATTCTGATTTAATCCAAAAAACGTTGCGCTCCATTGATTAATATCGCAAATGTAAACATTTAATCATAATGAGATTCAAGGAAATTAACAGGTATCACACAGGGTTTCCCACTCATTTTCGCCAAAACAAAATTGTACATTTTTTAAATTAAGAATATAATTAATAAATTTGGTAAAATATTTATCTTAGGTGTTTAATAATTTCTCTTCGGGCAACAATTTATGTATCCGAACATGACTGTAACAGCCAGAACAATGGCTCCTAGAAGTTAAACTGGATGAATTTTTTTATGTTATGAAACAGCTACTCAGAATGTTTGGCTCACTTATTTCTTATGCCACCCCTCTACTTCGAAAAAATATTCTAGATTGGATTCACGAAGGGGGAATATCGATGTAATAAGTGTATTTCATGCTCTGCGGCGCTAATCTGTTGAGAGATCTCTTCGATATGTCGAAAAGATACATAACTTTGGCTATTACAGTCATGTTCGGGTACATAGATCGTTGCCTACGAAGAGAAATTATACTAACACTAAAGATAAATATTTTACTAAATTTANTCAACAATCTGGAAAAATCGAAAAGGTACCAAAGGAGAAGAACCGAGTAAAGTGATTGGATAGAAACGAAGAAAGTATTTTATTTGACGTCGTCGACGAAGACTGCTCTCTCTGTTAAATTTCTCAGACCGTTTTTATAATATTACAAACAAAAGAATTAGTAAACACACTGAAGTGCGATATTTACAAGATTATAATTATTCTTTTAAAAAGATAAAATTTATTCCCCAATGATATAATAGAGAACGCGTTATTCAAGAACGATACGATTATATAATTAAATACTTGGAATAATCCGCCAGTAGTAGATTTAACCTTTTTATCGATGATATGGAATTTAATATCTCGATGAGGAGAAATTATGAAAGGGCAGCTGGAAAAATCATTATGAAGAAATACACTAAATCCAATAATATAACGGTCAGTTCGGCAATCTCCAGAAATTCAATTATGGTCGATAAGGTTTCAGAAAAAACTTACAATTATGAACTTTAAATGGATTTCCTGGTAAATTTAATGAGTGTTCTCAACGAAAAGCAATTGAAGAATGCGATGTTTATTATGGATGATGTCCCCTTTCACAGAGAGGCATCGATAAAGAGTTTCATAGCAGCTATAGGCCATAACATTTTTACTTCCACCCAAGCCCTTTACTTAATCCAAACGAGATTATGTTCTCTCATGGGTAAAGTATAGTTAGAGGTTTTCAACTGAACTCATAGTATGGTTTAATCAATCAAATTCAAAACGCAACAAATTTTATCACATCCCCGAACCTAAAAAATTATTTTAAACGCTTGGAAAAATATTTCCCTGATTGTCTGAGAAAAAAGGAAGTAATTGATTGAAATGTTGTGTATATTTATTTAAATTTTTTCATGATTTATACTTTTCCATTTTAAGTGATAATTTTTACAATTCAAATGACAAAAATTTTTAATAAATGTGCGCAACTTCCATTTTAAATGACAAAAGTTCCATTTGTTTCGAGAAACCATGTTTTTTGTGAAAATGAATGGGACAATGGCGAAAATGAATGGGAAACCCTGTATATCATAGAAAGGTCAAAGGAAGTAAATGAAAGATTTAAATATTTTCTGAAAATTAAAGATTAAATGGGTGAAGCTTCAATAAAAACCACCATTTTGTTAGTGTCTGGTGAGATAAAGTCAAAGATTGGATAGTGAAGTAATGTAAAATTTAGTTAATCCAAAAATCTATACAAAAGATAATATGCAATATGTCGTTCTGACTCCACGAAGGTCAATATCATGAATAACAATATAATTCGATAAACGTGGACCCAAAATTGTTATTAAAAGGCTCGACGACGTCATTTTCAAATCATAAGTGAATTAAAGAAAAATTTTTAAAGCAAAACATTAGATTTTTAGTCCAAATATATGCGCTAAAATTGAATTCGAGTAAATTTTTGTATTTTTTTTAAGGAAAAAATATAAGTTAAAAACTTGGGAATCAAAAACGTACCAAAGACTTCCATCTTACTGGCTAGTAAATGGTAAAGATTTTCATAAATTATTTTGCACTTTTCAAAGTAATTCATACCGATAACTCATCAAGCGTAATATTTTTGAAGATGATATTGAAGACATTCACCATAACCTTCCAGGATTTAATGCCAATCACATACGCTCGGGTAGATTGATCCAATATTTTCTGCTCTTGAATCCAAGTTACTATGATTTTAACTAAGACATTTAGGATGTGATTTTCAGATACAGATAGTGGAATGTTCAATGATTGATCTCAATAAATAAAGAGTGAACCCATAATTTCGATCATTTGCTTCGGGACTCTGTGATAATGATGCGATAAATCGACGATAATCTCATGCATGATTTCGATAACATTTTGAAGAAATTCATTGAGCTAAATCAAATATCAACATACTTCCATTTCATTTCCTACCACATTATATATTGCAGCGCTGTCAGCAATTGATAAACAACAGAATCTGATTGGTATGACCATATTACTCAATTGTTGACGTCAGTTTTTGACAAATAATAACTCCGTTATCCGTGTACCCCTTCATCTGTAAAATGTAAAATTTGACGCATCGAGATATGTATTTAAGGATAAATTTCTGATAATCATTGGACCTGTAGATTTCATGACATTGAGGGCTATTGAACAGTGGATCATACTCAAACAATTTCCAAGCTTCAGACATGATGAAATTGAGTGACAGAATGGATTCTTTGTCGAGAGAGACGTTCGAGGTGCAACCTGATTAAATGATGACTACATTTTTTATTTTTCAGATATATATGAAACAAATCGTAAGCCTTGTCGCATTGTGATTCCTTTTTCGGATCCAATGCATATTCAATGAGTGCCTACAATCAATAAGAACAAACCACAGCACAAAGAGACTTTATTTTACTGTTTTTGCATAGATAATCACAATCATTCAGAATATTTTCCATTAATTGATCGAGTGACTCGATTGTCAGTTTTTGATATTTAGTGAGTCCTATTAATAGTTAAGCGAATACAAAAAGATTAAAAATAGCAAGCTCTATAAGTAAAAAACTTCACATTCAAAACATGAGATGTCCAAGCGATTAATATTTGCTTGAAAACCTCAGAGTAGGGCTGTTTTATAAATGCTTAAACAGTAGATGTGGGTGGTATTTAAACAAGAAAAAGATCCATGAGTTCTGCTTATAGATGGACAAAACTGATGTTCAAGAATTCAAACCGCAATAACCATAAATATATCAATTCGACGAAAAAGAAACTATAATAGGCAATAGTATCATCCCGATTCACCAATTATAATTTAAGCATGCTTTAATTTCAAGGATCTTCATGCGAATCCAGGACCATATGCTTACAACTAAGATGATTAACTTCTGAAATCTAACAACGTGTCTTAAAAGACTTGTTCGTTGCTGGCAAAATGGTGAAAATTAAAAAATATAAAAAAAATTGATAAATGAGTCAATATCATTCCTAGATCATTTATCAATCAAGTTAAACTTTTGTATTTACAGTCAACTCCAGTTAAGTGCATGTTTTTCTCCGGTCCCAAGGCTGTACACTCAACCGGAGTTGACAGTAATAATAGGAGCGTTAAATGTAATAAAAGGTCGAGCAAAGCAAAATATATTTTATAAAGTTGGACTTGTCGAGTATTTAACAATCATACCAGTTTCAGATTTCTGGGCGAGCTTTTGTGCGATGTTAATACAGTAGACTAGTGTAGAGACTAAATTGGGCTAAATTTATCATTATAAAGAAACCAGAAAATGAAATGACAGTGTTTCCTGATCCGAGTCTTGATTTTGTTCAGTTTTCGATGCTTCAATTACTTTGTTGTACTTATAATTATTTCACAAACCTCAACCAAAAGAATGTCCAGAATTGGGTCTATTAATTGATAATTTGTTGATATCACTTCCCTTAGATTCTGTTAACAACCTGCTTACTTGGCAAATGTAAGTTCTTAAGGAATCCTGAAATGTGAAGCACCGTTTCAAATATTCTGTGGTATTATCTAAAACAATACCGAATATTTCGATGCATATCATTTCTTTGCAAAGTGAAGGAAGCTCACAAACATCGTAATTTCGAAGTTTTTGAGTCAAACTATAGGAATCGGAGGCAAATTGGGTGCATTGAGTCAAATCAACATTCCCGACTACACTTCTGAAGTTTTTAAGCATCATGATGTATCCTAAAATAGCTAGCTTGCGTTCATTCTCATTTCTATGTTAAAACTTGAATACTTTGACAGCATACACTGGCGTAAAGTTAGCAGGAATGAGTCTTTCATTGAAGGATTAATTTTTATGAATGGCTGTGATTCTAACAACAAACCATAATGACAGAGATGAACACTTTCGCATGATCGACATCGAATGAGATAAGCGCTTGGAATGTGGATTGTATTTTTTCGACGCAAGTTACGAAAGTATCTTTTGAATATACGCCACATGTCTGCAACAATTTTTCGAATAAAATTTTGCGATGGCTTAAAATTTCATGGAGTATACTCTCCAATATTGCGCACTGCGTATGCTCAAAAGTCTAGTTTCTGATTTTAAATACTTTGAAGATTAAAGATACTAAATTTGAACCAATTTGTTCGATGACGTCATCGTTGGAACTTTCACTCAATTTCATCAAATGAACACCGAATTCAAAAAAACGCTCGAATAACGACTCGGATGATGAATTTTTTTGCAAATGCTTTCTGAATTAATTTTATTAAATTACAAAATATCAAGAATTTTGACGAAAGCCATATTAATTTCAATATGATGATTGGCGACAAAAGTGCAATTTAAAAGCTTGTTCGAGGTTTTCGAGGGCTTTAGTTGAAAAATAACATGTGATAATTTGTTGAACTATCATGATATGTCCATACTTCAACGCCAGTATCAAAGCCAAAGAGGAAAAATATTGTCAACAAAAAGTATTGCTCAAAATAATCTTTCTCAGAAACCAGAAATGTCTAAATCAGGTAAACAAAAAACCTTTAGGCAGTTGAAACATTCATTCCTGGCGCTATTATTGAAGGCAGTCTTATCCAAAATAATTTGTAAAAATTTCGAAAACATCAAACTCTCATCCAGGACACTCGATATCAACACATAATTACGGATGTTCCTGTTGGTACATGTAATTCTGGATCATCAAACATAAAACGAACAGAGAATTCTAGAATAAACAAGAGGACCACTTTAAATGGTAATTCTATCAATCTTGGCATCAGCGCAATAAAGGAATTCAGGTCAAGATTCATCACGTGTCTTTTCAAAGCATATTCGTACTTATAAATTTCGATGTTCATCATCGGAATTTTTCGATATAGATATTTTGAGCATTCGATGACCAAGTTTAATTTATCGACGTGTAAACTATGATAGATAAAAGTTACATTTCGTCACTCTCCAATATCGATGTTATAACATTAATGATTTTGGAACCTAACAATTAAAAAAGGCATGCTAAAATTTTCAATATAAAAATTAGTTTCTGTGAATAGACTTTTTTTGCAGTATTATCTGAGATGTTAAAATCTGTTGGGTTTCACATGATCAGACTGAAGGGGTACAAAGCATTCAAGATTTTGTTCAGATTAAAAAAATATCATCCAAATACAACAAACGTTGATCGGTCGGCAACTCATGACTCCATAGCAAACGAAAGAGCTGGGTGCAAAAATCATTGGATTCAAAATAATGTTGAACTCTTGTTAAGCACATGTAATGGATATGGGGTGAACATTTGATATCAACTTTCCTTCTGAAGTATAAAAGAACATCCCCATCACAAAATATACAAAAATTGGTCGTCATCTATAGTTGGTTCTGACTCGACCACGGAGCCGTTTCTAAAATAACTGCTATTGAAGCAAGGATTCAGCATTTTATTTGATATGAAATTTAAAATAGATAGGTTTAAAGAGCCACATATAGAATATTAACGCTTGGTTCGTTTCTAGCTGATTTCCAGTCCTAACAAAATTCAGACTAGAAACGGTATAAATCGTCAATACCCATGGCCGCGGTACAACTAATTTGTGAATTTTCTGGATGCAAGCATTTCTCACTTAACTACAAAATCCAGTGTTTTTTAAAATATTGTTGATTCAATGCAGCAATAAGATGGACAAATGCAATCAAGTTAATTCAAATTCCGATCTTTAATTGAAAATGGTTCTATGCAACTATTTAAAAAAATATAAGTAGGTTATACGGTGTCATTCACAGGAACAAAATGCCTCAGCTTTAATGTTAATACAAGGACAACAAAAACAAGAGATTTAATCAGTTCTTTAATATTCAGGCAATTTTTAAAAGGCGAATTTATGGACTAGATGTTTCAAAGCAATATCTATCAAAATAAACGAACATTTAAACATCTATTTAAACCAAGCATTTATTGGATAAATAAAAATTAGACTCTGATCATTGAATTCTCTGCTATTTCCAATGAATAATTGATCATGTTCATTGATTAATCAGGTATTATATATTTCATAGATGCTCGGATACCCACATGAAACTAGGTCACTGATAAAATTTATAGACTGTTTCCAATTTCAGCACACATGGAAAATTGTCGAGCTGCAAAACGGAAAATTAACATTCGACAAATCTATTACAGTTTAACATGAATCGTGCATACTCGACCATTATATTATGGGTTCAGATCTAAGGGATAACAATTTCAAGATTGTAAGCATCTTGTAAAGTCGAATTATCTGCACGCGATTTCGAAGAATAGAGCTAACTGAAGTGAAAAATCGATAAAGTTTTAAGAATTTTGATATCCAATTATAGAGTAATTTTTTTTTTGTTGAAATAAAAATTGTTGTATTAATGGAAAATCATTTAAAAATAATCGATTTCATTGAAAAGGCCAGGAAAAAAAGTCATCCCTAAAAATGGACTTTTAGGATTTAGTTTAAGCATGAGAAATTTCAATAGGCTGACCTCATATGAGCAACAGCAAAATATCACTCAGATATTTGTATGCTTCTGATTAAACATAGGGATAAAAAATTCCAAAAACGACGAAAAATCTTTGATTTCAATTTTCAAAACTTGATATAACAATTTTCTAGGAGCCCTTTCAATGAATAATTTGTCGAGTTAAAACCCCGGTTTTTCCGGAAATAGTTGGGCTAAAGTACAGAATAGTGTACCATCTTCGGTACTGATCGAAAATGTCGCTTTTTCAAAAAAAAATACTTCAATACTAATGTAATTTTGAAAATGGGTAGATTCTAGTACATTATTATTGTTTTTTGCCCGTATGGTTCATTTTTAAAAAAACTATAACATCGTTTTTATTCGATATAAATTCCGTATAGGCATAAAATTTGTGATAATGGTACGTTGATTTTGAAGTCTGTTTTCGCTTAGTTAACGTTTCAAGGTTATTATGATTAATTTAATATGTTTATTCTATCATTCATTTTAGAATCAGCGTACGATCGATTTATTAACAACACAATTTGGGTTAATGTGTAATGCAAGCATGATGGAACTCAGAATTGATGATTTAGCCCCCTATTAATTCAACAAATTCCCACCATTTCGTAGATTCCAAAGTATTGAAACATGTAAATTTATAAAATAACTACAAATTGCTATTTCTCAATGGATAAATATCATATTTACAATTAAAAGAATTATTTTTGCGTGTAAGGAAAATTCTAATAATTTTACCGACATTTAAATTCCGAAAAAAATGTCGCAAAAACATTCAAAGAATGACTCCGACGCCTGATTATGATCGAATACTCTAGAAATCATGAATATAATTTAATAATAAAGGAGTGTTTTGACAAAACGATATTTGGCGATCGGTGCCGAACGTGGTGCGCTATTATGTACCTTAGCCAAAAGCTGGCTAAGAGCTAAAAAAATCATGATCATTGGTTAAAAAAAACACGGCTATCGATTAAAAATCTATAATCATTAAAATGTTTGTACACACCATAAAGTCAGTGTAAAGTAAAATCGCTACGAACCAATAACATTCAACTCTGAAACAATAAAAATATAAAAGGAACTGATAGGCTGATATAGTCTGTGGCACAAAACGAAAATTTTCATTCAAATTGAATTTTTAAATTAATTAGACTACAACATCAGTCTAAACTAAGATATCAAATCGGCAAATTTCAGACTTCGATGCACTCAAATGAAAGTGAACACTTATCATTCATTTTTGAACGTATACAATGAAATGAGAAGCGATTAATGGGTGGCAACAGGAACTTAGTGATTTATCAAGTTAGCAAATGAGGACCCCCTAACAAATAAATATTAACATATCTCCTGATTAGCGACTAGAAATTTGATCCTTCTAGACAGAACACTGATAAAAGATAATGCTAAGTTTTATATCTGATTTCAAAACCTAAAAAGGTCGACAAAGTATTCATCTCAACCATAACATAAAATTTGTGAAAATTATTTTTAGCATCGGATGGTAGGAAACTATGTAGTCATTTCAGATAAAAATGATAAATCGAGGATCATTAAGTTTAGAATATAGAATTACTTTGTTGACGTTTCGATAAGACTTTTCGAACCAATTTAAACAAATAAGGTGCATGCCTAAACTCATCTAACTCTGTCACCATGAAATGTTTGGGAAAGGAGACATATCCAGTATTTGAAGTAAAATCGAATTTGTGGTTGTACTATCACAAGCATTCAACTGTTTAATTTATTATAACCACCTGAGATGAAAACCGTTGCTTTTCGTCATCCTTTTTGTAATAATTGACAAAATACCTGAGAACAAGGTTCTGCTTTTTGGTTTTTGAGAGAGTTTATAATTTCGTCAATTTCTGGCTATAAATAAGCTGAACTGTTTATATCCGGTACATCGATGTCCATTTGATACGATTTGAACTCGACAGACTTCGGAATTTATTAACCGCCCAAATTACTGAAGAAACGTTAGCAGATGATAATTTCTAACACTTATAAAAACGACACAAAGCATGTTAAAAAGCCTATGCCATTCAACACGTGATTTTTAGGTTTGATGTGCGCAATAGCCATGTAGTGCTTTATCTGCAGTTTAATTAGGAGAATTTTGATAAAGTATTCGCAATCGAGTGTAAACCTTATAAACAACGGTTTCTTTAAATCGACTAAAACTGACTAAGTCCCTTGTTTGGATTGGTGCCCGCCAATATAAAGTATTTTTCACTCATTAGTTTTACATTCTTTGGCTCTTTTGACTGAAAACCATTCTAAAATTTAAAAATATTTAACACTAAAATGTATTAAACCTATCCTTCAAAAGCCCGGCATAAGTACATGGAATTTCGTGAAATGAGTACAGTTTTAAGTGATTAAAGTGCAAGTGTTTGATATACTTCTCTCTTCGTTAAAAATTCCTCATGTATCATACCTCTATAAATCACTCCTTCACAATCTAATTTATTTGTTAACCAGTATTTACATTTTCTTGATTACGTTATCTCCAAACGCATTGTTCATACTTTTTTAGTAGTTTTATTAATAAAAAATTGCGATGGATTTCAGCTGATGAATGTAGGTTAGATAAGATTTTCGAGAAATACTATGTGTGAACTGGTTTAATGCATCGTAAAAGAAAAAAACTTCAAATTATCTGCTATAACTAGGGTATCGCATCTTCCGTTTGGGCTTATACGATTTACTAATTCTCGAATTTATAGTATACTACAGCGTTTAGTGTGAGAATAGAATAATCTCTCCCGGGGGAACAAATAGACGGAATGATGTTTTGTTAAATCAGACGGTCCATTTATAGAAATTGATAAGTATATATTGGGTCAAAAGTGGAATAAAATTTAATTTATTGAGATTTGTTTAGTATTTTGAACGAGAGAAGCTAGGAAGTTCCTCTGAAGCAACAGTGACGATGACTACAGGTATTGTGTAGTGATGGTTCTTTGGGTGGTTTGGTAGAATTGAAGCCTCCTACATTGACACAGAATTTGGCACATACATATACAGTCAAATACAGTAACTACACACCGATTAAGCCCAAGATCCGCTTGTGTGTATGCACTCACTTGGTTCGACCTGTGTGTGGTTAAGGCATATTGAGTTTGGATATCTGCACACTCCGTTTAAGTTCAAGTTGTATTCTGGTCTCGAGTCCGTGCACTTAACTGGTTTTGACCGTATATCTGACATCATTTAATTAAACATGCCATTTCAAAGTTTTTTGTCCACAGATGTCGTCTGTACATGTGGTTTGCTGTATTTTGATTTTAATGCAAAAAACAGGAAAAATGTTTGAAATTTTTCTATTTACTAAATAAGTTTCCTGGTACTGGTAATTCACTGCATTAGAGGTGATCGAATTGGCTTGAAAAATGCAAAACCTCATATGCTAGTTTTGCGCGCACTTATAATACTTCGTGTAACAACATCACTGATTAAAGGATACGAGTCATTTATAAAGTTACTTTGAGAGTGATCAAGGCGTAGATATGTTATGTCTAGAAATGTATGGGAAACCTACTATATATCAGGAGCCAAATAATCCTTTAATCATTTAGCCAGGGTCGAATAGAATAATTAAATGTCAATCAAAATAAAAAAGGCAGCTATTCATTTTTAATTGATGTATAAATAATATTTAGAGCTATCAAGGGCCTACAGCCAAAAGAAAGAGAACATCATTATTTATGTACATATATGGGATTCTTAGTTATCAACTACTGAGAGCTTGAAAAATATAGGACAGTTTGGATTAAAAAGATTAATGGTTTTTGAAAAAATGCGTTTTTTAAGACTAAATATTTGTGAGCAAATTTTTATAAACGCTTTACAAAGTTAGGAATTCACTTAACCACACTGTGTGGCTTCACTGCTTATTGGGTATATCCCATTTGTGCTCATATCATCGATATATTTTACCCTTTGGTTGGTGAAAATGCAGGGTTTGTAGTTTTTTACTTGTTAACACTGTCCTGAACATTGAAGACAAAAAATGGAGATTAACTTTTAGTTTGTTTTGATGAATAAATCTGTGTTTAACTATTTAAATTGAGTCTATTTCTTTTTATTGAATCATAAAACACATTTTATCAAAAAGTGTCAAACTTTTTAGTCCGAATGTCCTTAATTCTTCAAAACCCGGTAGGATTATAGGAATTAGTTTTCCCTACATTAGTGATTGCAGCTCATTGGCTGTTGATTAAGTTATAAAATAATTAATTGGCTGCACTGGTTTTTATTAATAACCCTAAAATATGTAGCAAAATATGAAATTCCAATGACACAGACGTTTGTTTCAAGTTTCGATGTCACAAACATTTCCTTGTTTATGTAATTATTTCGTGGAACATTGGTGCCCCACTAGGGTTTAAACCAGGGGTTTTCAACGTTTATTATACCGCGGACCTCTTAGATGTTCCAGACTTGGATGGCGGACCCCCTCATCGAAGGTGACCTGACCTCAACTTTTTTGTAGCATATATAGTGCCGAGTTATGTCTTATTAAGTTTTAAAGTACCGTCGACATGAATTTGCAAAGTTGTACTCCTTACTAAAGTTACGCGCACGGCATGTAAAAGCCATTTCACTGACGAAAATAGTTAACTGTTCAAAAATGAAGAAAAAATTAACGAGAATATATTAAAGTATTATGCTGTTACACAGTGTTCAGTGAGAAGACTGTGCCTGTTTTGCACTGCAGAGTTTGTCCAGACGTGGAGGTATGTGTGATAAA
>JWZT01004691.1:90500-100856 GCA_000827895.1 Thelohanellus kitauei
ATGAATGGTGGCTGAATTTTGTGTGATTTTTAAATTTCTGAAATTTCCCGCCAAAATTATAGCAGCAAACATATGATCTAAGTTTAAAAAAAATCAATGTCAAAAGATGTGTTACCAAGGCCCAACCCCAAATTCAACAGATGAAGGCGTTCTTAAAACCCCCGTCGTTACCCTTTTTCCAACCCAAAAGCTTAGTTATGGCTGTGGTAAAATGAAATTGTAATCATAAAAGTCAAGACTAGATGAAATTACGAGAGGACTAAATTGAAGTTTTCAAAAACGAAATAGAAGTTAAAACCCTCTATGTCAAGAAGTATTGAGATATTTGTATCGAAAATTTTGAATTTGTTGCATTTTGTTGTTCTGGATTGTCTGAAATTAAAGTATTAGAAATACAAGTTACCTCATGTAATGATATGATATCCTGGGTGAAGTAACATTACTGAGTGGACATAAATGGGTCGTTGGTTTGATTTCGGCTGGCCTCGTACTTTACGTTACATCTGCAAGGTCATGCTCAAGGGCATTGATGATAGCTTTATCGAGGTCTACCGTGAATGTTATTGGGCTTCAATTATATTTGAGTATTACTATGCTTTCATTGACACTGAAAGAAAAATACTCATTTTTTCCAGTTAAAATTACGGATTCGCATGGCGTGTATAATTATGTTCTATTGCCCAAGTCACAACAAGAAGACATTTAGAAAACAGAGGAGATGTACACTTAAAGGTACATTCAATGAATGTGTATCTTTAATCTTAGCAATTAAAAAAATTCATATTTAGCCCACAAAAGTAGCTTATGGTACTCTCCACGTAGTTCCAAAACTGATTGTCTGCAAAGAAACTGTGATCCATTAGTAGATCTTGAACATTCCACGGCAGCAGCTTGTATTGAATTTAGATTAAGTGCTCTTCTATTTCTCCTATTCTTTAATAAACAGCTTGTTGCTCTGGAATTTGACATTTCTGTGACTAAAACTTTTCAGCCGAAATTGAGAGTAGTTTCTCGTATATTTGATTGAATAAATTTCCACTTTCTGTGACATATAATCAATAAAACTTTGAATGTCACTATTTGGAGTATATTCTAATTCCACTGATATGACAACGCCTTATTCACACAAGAATGTTTCCTAGGTAAAGCAAGTGCATTCGAATATTCCAAGTGAACTTGGAACCTTCATCCTCCATCATGATACCAAAATAAAGGTAGATTTTTCCTTCGGTCTTGTTTTTTTTTCAATATTAAAGATTTTCAATATACAACGATCCCTGATATTTTTAAATAAATGCATGCTCATGTAATTTATCGGGTTGTTTCTACTTTTCACTCCCTCTACATTTCCTATTGTATTTTTTACGTGATAAAAAATTATTGTTAATGAATTTTCTGGATGTATCAAATTACGCGAGCGCTTATTTTACTTTCAATTTTTGGGCGTTTTCTGCATAATAATATTTCATAAAAACCAAAATTCATATTAGCAAGAGGGTCATTGTCAATTATTAAACCTCAAAAGCCTGTTTTCTGATGATTTTCCTTTTTTCAGATATACATTTTTTTCTCAGTCATATGTTGTAAGGCCAAAAATTATTTGAAAATTGATTAGGAAATGGCTTGATTAACGGATATTCTAAGTTAATAATTGTTTGCATTAATTTACTGGTGGTGAAAAACTACTCAAAGGATTTCGTATGTTTAAAAATAATTTGGGCAGTATATTATTTAAACCAGGGGTGGGCACGGTTAAGCGAATCAGGGCCAAATAATACCTTTTGACTTAAAAGCCACTGCCGATTGAATATAGCAATTAAATAATAAGCGGTTAGTTAATGTTTAATTTACTCAGTCTTTCATTAAAATCGAGCAAAAATTTCATAACTCATTTAACTATTTTATAAACAATTATCTAACAGCTTGACCTTGTGCTTGAACAATTATATTTTTCTTTATCATTAAAATATTTATGCATTTTATGGAATCAGATTTTGGAGATTACACCATGTTTAATGAATTAATAAGTTGCAAAATAATTAATTTTACCGTGCTCGTTGAGTGAGAGGGTACCATCTTGAAGGTAACGGGCGATTAAAGACATTAAAACAACAGGAATTCGACAGATTACCAACAACAACGATTGTTCATCTAATAGTTGGAGTTATACATAACAAATTTTAGTACCTCAGTTACATATTATGTTATAAGTTGTTATGGTCGATACAGCTGTTTTTGTTTTCACGAAAAATATCTTTTTACCCCAATAAATCGGACCAATTAAACTTAATCAGATAAGTGCCGGATTGAATAAAATGATGTCTTGTAGCTTCTCATACGTGTTCTAAACAATTGAAATTCTTCGGGTTCTCACGAAAGGAAGTTATACGTTCATTTTCGAAACATTTATTTTTACTTCCCTCAAGAGTTTGACTGAATAAACTAAAACGGACGAGGGCCGGATCCGGCCCTCTGGCTGGTGATTGTCCATCCATGAATTAAACCACCAAGAGTATATTTACCTTTATCTATAAATCATTGTTAAACAGATAATTTTAACACTGCAACCGAGTCGTGAATTTTCCAGACAGATTTTGTTCCTATTTTTAGATCTGGGAGGTGTATGTCACAAAAAAATGTCAAATTTCATCGTTATAATTGCAACTGTATATTAAAATAGTGTTTTATTAACAAACGGTGAGTTATAACCTTCTTTATATGCACAATACCATGATTTATAACACCAATTTTCGTGGTCAGTGAATTCACTTTCCATATGTAAATGATCTAAAACTAATCGGAAGTGATCCGGAAGTGTATTTTTATCATACGAGAGTTGGCGATGCATTGTAAGAATATTTGAAGATGATGAATTTCAGGTAGACCCCTGTTGTTCGTAAGACATGTAAGAGTTTAATTCTAACGAAAATCACAAAAGACAATTTTGGAATTCGAACAACAGATTTCACATAACGATTCTAGCGTAAATAATCATAAAATAACATTAACATTATACAAAACATTGGCCGGCAAGCAAAAAAAGGTCAATATCCAAAATATCGGAATTCGTCTATAAAACCAGAGTTCTGAACAAACAAAATAACTGAAACAAAGCTCGCGAGACTCGAGAAGCAGGCTCTGGAGTTAAACTTAATTTAAGGAATCGTCATTGGGCGTTAATGTCAAAGCAAATCCGGTTTAACATGACGTCATGCTAATGTAGGCAGTGGCAGATTCATACATTTATCCGTTGTCTGAAGTAAAAATCTCTAAATATATTGTTAATTGTGGGTAAAACAAAGAATTTGATTTAAACAAGAACCTTTTCCATGTCAAAAAAGGATATTAGGCATAATAACCATGTCATTAATATATTTCAACACCACAAACTGTCAATCGAGTAATAAACTTCTGAATTGAATGGGTGCATGTTTGTATCGAAACTAAATCAGTTTATTGTTCTTCGATTGAAAGAAATCAATGAGAGTACAATGCTTTTGACTCAAATTGTAGATGCATCGATTAACGAAACCTTAAATTCAACATTTTCTCTTGAAAATATTCCGATTGTACATTTAAAAGTTCCGACTCGTTTTTAATAAGGATTAATATAAAGCTTTGGAATATTCTTGCTATATTGCTCCATTGATTTCTATTGATTTTGATCACTAGATTCATGAATCAAACAGTTTTCCCTGTAACCAATGAATCTACAATCTTTAAAAAATTAAAAAAATTCTTGTATTAAAAATAAATCGGAAGTTATGAATGAACAATATGAACATTTAATCGAGAAAATGTGTATGATAATTTATGATTAAGGCGTGCTAATTTCGTCTATGATTCATCATACATAATTGAGTGAATGCTAAAACTATCCCGATTTCGATGTGACAATAGGGGCAATTACCAGAATCTATCAAAATCATATGGTACAGTATGACTGCAATTTTCTCACATCACAAAGACCATCTACGATAATCGGGATGATTATGATATAATTTTCATAGGTCTACGCAACCGCTTATGAATAAGCTGTTCTCAAGGCCATTAAAACGACATCTAGTCGGTATCACTCACGTTTATCACCGAAAACAATGAGAATGTGGCTTTGCTTATATTTTTATATATTTCGGACAATGTCATCGCTTCAAGAATACCGAATGGAGTCGAGTTAGAAGTCTTATTTTATATAGTTTCTGAGCTCTATAGACTTCGTGATTATTACAAGGATAGTTCTCTTGGTTTTTGCAAAGGTGACCCTTCCTTCCACCTTGATGCATTTCACCAACAAGGCATCGAGAATCATCTCCGGAAATGTATTATTTCGTTTTACTTCTATACCGCTTCACATACTCTTACCTACCCCAACTGTTGAAGGATGTGTTTTCTAGGCAAGGTAAAAAATGGTTTATGCTAGAGTTGGAGCCAGGTCAATTAAACCATGTCCTGAATAAACTCGCAAATTTTGTCATTTATCAAGGCAACTGTGACATTCCTATTTTTGCTTCCAACTATTTTTCTTGGCCAGATTATTTCATCGATGGCGATTATTTTAAGGGGTCAGATAAATACAAACTGAACTTTTTTGCCGTGCAATGTGAATTAAATCGCCTTAAAGGTGATTTCATTTCATTCAAAAATATAATTGAAAGTAAGCAGATCTTTCTTACCAGATTCTCCTCAAGCATCAGAAATCAAAGATCTAGTCAGGAAAGTTACTCAAAGATACTCTGGTTCTAAAGAGCAACTGATTGAAAACGTTCACAAATCATTATGCAGAAAGGACAACTCGTGTGTGTGGACCAGGGACTTTTTTCTGAATTTAGCAGTGTCGTGTTATGCGTCTTTATATGCTCGGGATTATGTGGACCCTGGACATGAAACCAAACATCCTACTGGTTTCCAAATTCACGAAAATCGAGATGATTTTGTTTTTATTGGCGTTGTGCTATATGCATTGGCACTATCGGTCGTGATTGCCTTTCTGATAAAGTACTGCGTGATTCTTTACCGTATTAGGTTTGTATTTGATTAATTAAGGAGGAACAACAGTTATAACGTTCTGCGATGAATGTTGCAGCCAATTCATGAAATTCATCAGAATGTATTTGTACAACTTTGTTCGTTTGAATAATTTCTTGTTGAATTAGTGTGAAATCTCAATGAAGGATGGTCTAACCTTGCAAACCTGAACATATGATTCATGTGAAGGAATGTAGGTGACAGAAATTTCATACTCTTTAACACTAATTAGACTCGATCTTCGACACTTGATTCTTCACTCCGAGTAATTACGGTATTTTTTTGGAAATATGAATATTTAAATAGTTTTTTTATAACTTCCAATCGGTCATCCCGTGACTCATTGTGTTCCATTGCTTTCTATTCAGTAATTAATTGAATCCGAACAACCTCAATGCGTCTGGGCTGAAACAGCATTTATGATCGTGTGTGTGGGGAGGGGGGAGAGATTTGTGAAAATTCAAATAATTAAATAATATATTTATTGCAGAAATTTTCAATATCTTCTTCGTACTTGAACCTTATGTGTAAGGTTTTATGAAAATTTCTGGAGATGATTTTTATCATATATACTCCGGCTGTTTAGAAGTTACTTCATTTATTTTCCTTTCGATATACCACATGCTAATCGAATGCAATTTTGGCACTAACGCCATGAAACATCGTTTGACTTCGTATACACACAGGTATAACCAATAATACAGGGTTTTTATTTACTATCGAGCATCCCTAACGTTCAACATTGCGCACCTCAAAACNTGAAAAGCTTAAGGGGGGACATTCTTTACCAGATCCCCAAATTATTTTATTGTTTACATTTAGTTATGATAGAATTTTTCAAAAATTTATAGAACTAACTTAAACTGCTGTGGGGCATTGCAAAAATTTTAACCAAAACGCCTTATTACCATCACTTATTGATAGAACATTCCATCTTATGTTTCTTGTGCAGTGCCAAGAATAGACATCTATGGTCTTTTTACCCCTTTTTTGATCGTAAAATTTCCTATAATCCACTTACTACCGACTCCACTGTAGTTCTTTAAGAATTCGATATCTAATCAAAAACTATATCATCAAATTAAGAACTTTATAATGGTTTCGATTGCATATAGACTTTTGTAAGTGCCTTAAGGAGTACAATGATATCTTTTGAAATTGCATTCTTTATTTTTTTATGAATTAAATCATGAACCTCCGTTAATTTATGTAAAATAAAGTAGTAATTGAATTTTCCCGCTTGGATGTCGTTAAAAGTTGCACAAGCATATAAGTTATCGGTTATTCTGCGATCTAGCCTTTGGGCTTGAAAGATAAATGATAATAAAAATTCTCCTTTTTAGTGTAAAATTACTAAAATAAATCAATTGCGCATTAATTCGTGTATCCCTGTAAAAATAAGAATATTTAGTAAGACAGAGGGCACATGCGAACACGAGAGAGTCACCAGATACTTGAATACCAATGATTTAAATAAATGACTAACAAGTGTACGCTTCAAGGTGTCAACCATTAATAATTTTTTCTTAGTAAAGGCTAATGGTACCGCATTGTGTCATTTTGAATCTTTGCAGTTAGAGGATTAATAATATGCAATTTAAACGCATCCTGGTATTTGTTGAAATGCCGACGATGTTGTTTATGAAGCTATATTATCATACTGGTTAAGGCCTTTTTGTTAAATGACTCCTCTATTCATACAGTCACTTTCAACAGCAATTCAACTTCTTTTGTAGGATTGTTGCAGGTTCGTTCCTGAAATCGTCTCTCAACATCACAAAAAAGATTTTTAGTTGAAATATTTTAGTTGTTCCAAAGATAAATTCTAATGTTACAGACAACGACAATATACCAAAACTGAAGGTGATAATATATTTGACATGAAGCATCTAGTAGAACAACATTGGTTGTACCAAATAGGTTCAAGATTATTTCACGTGATAAAACGATCGATGAACCAACGCTCTGCCAATATTTCCCTCTTTTAGGTCATCTTCCAAAGGCGTCATTCAAAAATATTTGGTACATATATTCGGACCGAAAACCCGAATTCATGAACGAAATAAAAACAAGAATTCATAAATACAGTTTGCATCCCCGTAAATTAGACATGAAGTATGAAGATTGCAAATATCCCTTAGTTTGTCCACAGTATCGTTGCTTTTGATCAGGTTGATTCGAACGACTAATGTATTGGTGGCAAGAAATCTGAACCATTCGTTGTCTTGTTATGACCTAAATAAAATGTTCAAAGAATATGCCTTTCATCGAATTGTCCACGGAGAATACGAATCGCTGTTATATGTGACCAACCAGATAACGTATACACATTTGTTAAGCTCAAATATAAAAATAGGTATATCCAAATTTAAAAAGATGATAAAAAAATAATATTCGAACCTCACTACAGTTTTGATGGCTTCTCACCAAGGTAATTCAGCCAAAAACATAGTGATTTTCAACCAGATTATTTTTGTGCCAGGTTCATTGTGTCGCCTGATTCATGCATAACCAAATCAAATATTATGAAATTATTTGACAATATCGGGTGTATGAATGTTAAGGTTCAAAGCCAGAAGCATCACACATTTGATTGTACATTTTCCACTGAAGAATTAGCACTGAGAGCACGATTTCTGAATGGTTGTTATTTAGGTAATTTTATTTGTTTTCAGAAAATGAAGAGTTACACGTATGCTGGTGCCCAGCTGATTCTTCGAACCGGTTGGAGGTTGGTAACATACTGCCAAGCACCAAAACGGCATACCATACATCCAACTCATCATCATATAAGGACACTTCTATCTCCTTTAATTTCCAACGTTGAATTACCTTTCAACAAGTTAACTCGAAACTATAAAAAATTAGTTAAAATTTAAAAAATTGTGAATTTTAACAACTGGAAATAATTAAAAGATGGGACCAGTAACTCTCGAACGAGTTCAAGAACGGAACCAAATTTGAGTTCGGTTAACATCGTGATTTACATAGCTGGGCAAATATTCATTGTTAAGGAACACCAAATGTCAAGGTGCGTTCGTATAAAATTTAAAGATTTTAAACGTCGTGTATTTAACAAGATATCTTTAATTTAAACATAATTGTCAAATAGGCACGCTATATTTTAGTAAACTACGGTTTGTTGCAACATATTTGGAACAATTGCTGGTCTCCATCCGTCTGAGTTTTTTCAGTTAAACTCACGGTGAAAGGAGAAATGTAACAAGAAGTTACATATGTTTCATTTACTGATATCTATGAAGCGCGACTCGTTTATTAGAGTAATAGATGTTTAAAGACACCATCTTTTAATCATTCCCTCATTAGGGTATGTTAAATTACAGTGCCTTGCAATTGATTTCGTCGATGAAGGGCGGCCTTGATAATGGTCTCGAATTTGGGCAGAAACTCAGTTTTTTCCTATCAGGTTTTGAGACCAATAGCGGCATTTTTATTGAAATAACTTGTTGAACATTAAAAAGAAGTATATCGACCAAAATGAAAAATTTTGATGTTTAGCATGCATGTACATCGTGAAAAATAGTTATAATTTTTTTTGAATATATGCCTTAACGAACAAGACATTCCTAGAGACTTGAGTTATGCCTATCTGAAAATAAAACTTCATCTATTAGTTTAACTGTTTTTGTTACTTTTGATTTTCTGTTAAATTCCTTGTTACATTTCGCATTATTGGTCGTGACGACCCGCTTCTCTCGGTGTATAATCCACGTACTGGTAACTATTTTTCATGTTTTACATGCATGGTGAACGTTTAAATTTTTCATTTTCGTCGATACAGTTCTTTTTATGTTCACAAATTTATTTAAAAAAGAGTGCCGCTATTGGTCGTCACTGATGCCGTAATTGGTCGCAAAACCCGGTAGTGTCCATACAGAAGTTCAATGGTTGGGATATAGAATTGCAATACCCTATAATCTCTTCGAAAAACATCGCAATTGACCAATATGGGAAAGGATACAACTAGAAAGATATTTAAATGTAAATTAAACCTCTCTCCGTATAAAATTGGAACCCATCAACCCCTTGCTGTTTCAAAAATGGAACAAAGGTTTGACTTGTCAAAAATAATTGCAGCCCACTTAGATTCTCAAATTATATAGGCTAAAGATATTTGGTTTTCAGATGAATCTGACTGTCATAAAACTTTATGTTAACAAGCAAAATAGTAGAATCCAGAGAAGTGAAAATGCCAAAAATGGTAATTTCGGCACCTCTACATCCTAAAGAATTACGGTTTGTAGTGCAATCTCATCGTAGGGTATCATTGGGCCAGTTTTCGTCGAAGAAAAAATCAATGTGTATATAGA
Organism: Thelohanellus kitauei; assembly: GCA_000827895.1. Lineage (NCBI taxonomy): Eukaryota > Metazoa > Cnidaria > Myxozoa > Bivalvulida > Myxobolidae > Thelohanellus > Thelohanellus kitauei. The sequence continues at coordinate 99,857 of JWZT01004691.1, forward strand.
TATCTTAAAATCTAAACTCTTAAATCAATTAAATATATATCCTCACAATATGTGTTTATACAAAATTACCCCTCTACACGCTGAATTAAGAATGTTTTAAAAGTACTAAAAAAAGTTTGATGGGTGAGTGTTTGCTTTAAACTAAAAAACAATGCACCACGGGTGTAGACTGACCTCCATATTGGCATGATCTAAAAACCTGCTATTTTTTCCTCTGTGAATATAAAGGATAAAATTTACACATATAACCCTGGAATAAATAACCGACGTGATAAACAATCTCTGTATCGAAGCATGACAGAACTTGAGTTCAATTTTTATCATCAGATATATATATGAAAATGGATGTTGTTGTATAGAAAATATTTATTAGTTGATAGATATGCAGAGATTCTTTTCCGAGATGAAAGTATGATAGATTTTATACAACAACTTTTTGTATCTCCAAAATATGCATGTTAATTTACTCACGAGCACTGCGGTGAAATAATTCTTAGTTTTGCTTAATTGATTCAACAATTTCTAATAAAACGAATTCGAATTTCTTAAATATTCCAATAATCACAAAAATAATAGCTTATATTAAATCGTTAAGGATAAAATTGTAGGTTCATTTATCGCATAGTTAGTAAAATCGAAGTCAATTGATTTTTGAATATTTCTTAAGATATTCTAGATACCAAATTCATTTAACATACATCTATAATTCCAAACAATTTATTTTTTATTTATCAAAGAAGCATGATAAATGTTTTGATTGAAAAAATATGAAGAATTTACATGGATAGGCTAATTTTTAGATAACCTGAACATTGTTATTTGGCTATTAAAGTGAATCGCACGGGAGATCATACAAAATTACCCAAATTTAAGTGAGTTTATCTTAAACATTTGATGTACTCAAACTATAAATAATTTCATTAGCTTAAATATAAATACAGTTGATTCCGCTTAATTGGGACACATCAGGACTGGGGCGTTTTTTCCCCCAATTAAGCGG
>JWZT01004691.1:102570-122486 GCA_000827895.1 Thelohanellus kitauei
GTGCTCTACCACAAGAACTGGTTGTTCTCCAGTGTGACTTTCCTCTGAAAGAAAAATTCCAATATAAAAGCATTGAAAAGTTTTACATGTCAGACATTAAGTTACGTTTTTCAATTTGAGAACGATTGCCAAGAAACTACTTCTTCTGTTCGGCTTTACATACATCTACGAACAAACATTTTCGACCTTGAACACAAACAAGACAAAGCTACGTTCCAATCAACATCATTTAAACCTTCAGTCATTTCTGAGAATTCCTATTTAACATCTCCAGCCAAAGTTCAAACCACCTGTTAATAACTGTGATCGACCACAAATGTATCATTAACTTCAGTATTTATTGAAATAAGTTTAAATTGTTTAGAAACTTTTTTTGGTCCATATATTTAAACATTACACTAAATACAATTTAGTCATTGCAGCATTGGTAAATTAATGCCTGATTACAGTTCCTTGCAATTGATTTCGTCGACGAGGGGCGGCTCGACAAATGATCTCCGATTCGGGTAGAAACGCAGTTTGTTCTGAGGGGTTTTGCGACCGATAACGGCATCGATGATTACCAATAGCGGCAGTTTGATTGAAAAATATTTTTGAACATAAAAAATAACTGTATCGACCGAAAAGAAAAAACATTAATATTCAGCATGTATGTTTAACGTAAAAAATAGTTACCATTACCTGGTTTTTCATCGAAAGAAGCTGGTTGTACTGATGAATCGTGGGAAATGTAACAAGGAATTTGACAGAAAATCAAAAATAACAAAAACAGTTAAATTAATAGATGTAGTTTTATTTTCAGAGAGGGATAACTTTAGTCTCTACGAATGTTTTGTTCGTTAAGGCACATATTCGAAAAAAATGGTGACTATTTTTTATGTTTTACATGCATGCTGAACATTACAATATTTTTATTTTCGTGGATATAGTTCATTTTTTATGTTCAACAATTTATTTCAATAAAAATACCGCTATTAGTCTCAAAACCTGAAATGAAAAAAACTGAGTTTCTGCTCAAATTCAAGATCATTATAAAGGCTGGCTATCGTCGACAAAATTAATACCAAGGCACTGTAATTGAGATCGAATTGTAGGCGAGAGTATTCATGGCTTTTGAATCAATTTCAGTGAATATAATTTGATTTCTTGATAGAATAACTTGTAAGTGTCAAGGTTACCTTTCGTTTTCCTCTTTATGAGGTTCAAAAGAAGCTGGATGTGTTCCCTTTGATGAACACCTGCGATCATTAGGATCTCTCACATTTTCAAGATATAGAATTATCACTAGGCTTAAGATTTATCCAGACAAAAAAACACAATCTCTCAACCAAAGAAACCTCAGATATGCTTAAGTGCCGATATTGGCAGTTTTCAGACACATCATTGAATATTTTGAAACATGAAATTAGGTGAATATCGTCGACCATCAGGAAAATAAACACGTGAACACACACACAGATTAAGAGATTTAAGATCAGACGAAATATCTCAGTTAATTAAGGCCATGAATACATTGAGGCTAAAATGTTTATAAAATATCTTTTAAAATGATTTGGCGTTGATTACGTCAGAAAGAGGAATCGCTTGTTAGTTTTCTAAAATGGGTTTATTTTGATTTTAATCTTAATATTTTTAAGAAAGAGAAAATATTTGTTTTTAGCCAGGCTCAAACGAGCGAAAAGATCGTTAGATAACCCATATATACTCGAGTCCCATAGTGATGAATTTGGTTCAAAAACACTGCCACTCTACCTTGTTGGCAAAGTCTGAAAATGAAATATTCTTCCAGGACATGAAGGCCAAAACCAAAGTAATCACGCTTCTCACCAAGTCTCTGGCTACAGGCATCGTCAAACTTTACCTAACGTCACAGCCCAAACACGATAAATATGAATGTTTCTGCACCGGAATCGCCTGCTTTACGAGAGATTCAAACCGGAAATCTTACTATATTCAAGTGTATCGTTTCGAAGTAAATTTTGCTATGGATACAGAATCGTAGTCTAAAATGGGAACAGGAATTTTATAAAGATTTTTCGTTCGAAATGACTAATAACACGTTTATCCAATTCGAAGCAGATGTACTTTTGTATAATGTAATAGAATTGTTTGGCCGCTTTAAACTTTTCGAGCGAATCCGAAGCCAAAAGTTTCAGCAAGGTTTTATCAGCAAAAATCGAGAAACAACGAAAAGCTGGAGGTAATTATCATTCAAAGAGACAGCATCGGAAGGCATGAACAAGCTCAAGAATTCAAAAAATTATTGTAAGTGGTTTTTAATCACAAATATAACTCATGTTATTCACTTAAACTGAAATTATTTCAACCAATTACGAGATGGGTTTATCGAGAGTGGACATAAATAACAAAGGCCAAAACCAGACAGCTATAATCGAATCGCGTCTCTATTTTAGATGATGAAGAATTTAGACGAATAAACTTCAACTTCGCGTTTATATAAAAGTAATCGTTGACACGCAAAATGAATTTAAAAATTAAAAGAGCGCTTTTTGTTAGCCAAAACGTTAAATGTTTTGCTTTTGATACCAGGCTTTGTTTTTATACATCAAATACACAAATCCGTGACTGTTTGACCAACTGAAAATCACCTATTTCATCAGCTAGCTTATCAATAAACGTAGGTCAGGCCGATCCATCGGTGCGATCCTGGGATATGTTACGTAAAGCTAGTCGTAATATTCTCAAATATTTGGTTAGGTATGCTTTACGTGGTGTTAAGTCTATAATCTCAGAATACTATGGGATGAAAATTTTATTTCTATGATGATCGTCATCAGTAAAGGCCCATAACATGCTAGTTTTGCAGTCATTACCTCATTTACCATTCAAGATGTCCGATTTTCCGACATAGACATTCAAATTTTCTTGTTTTGTATTTTTATTATTAAAAAGTAAATGAAATACTATAAAGATTATATCTGTTATGGTCTTGAGAATAAGTGGTTAGATTTTCGAGTAAATATGAGTGGTCGTTTATAAGATTGTTCTGAGTATAAAAGCAATAATCTCTCTACCATTTATCACTTACTTTCTTATAATAAAAAAACACTAAATGGAACTTTTGACTGTCTCCATCAGGTAGTCGGACATCTTGAGCGCAAAATGTCGTAACTTTTCTTATAATACGCTCGCTTGATCAAAACACACATAGAATGTTATGATCCAGTGAGTCTGCTTTTGAATAACCCCAATGGAAGTGCATTTCTAACACCACACACGTTTTAAAGATCGATTAATCGGTTGATTGTCTGCTGATTTACACCCTCAGTCATATCATCATCGACCTCGGATAATATTGAAAAGCATGTGTATTGGTTTTCTCTCCATTATATCATAATCCATACCAATAAAATCCTTGTGAACGATTCCATAAATCTGGAAATGTTGACTCGTTATTAAACACCTGATATACGAATTGTGAATGTAAGATTTCTCCCAACAATCATGCAATTTTATGTATTGTGACATCATGGAATCGTTCGTTCTCTTCATTACTTAATATGTTTCTTGTAAGATTAAGAATCGTTTAAATACCTCTTTCGTATCATCCACCCTTAAATTTACCTCCTTTATTTAAGGCGCTCTGAAACCTTTTCGGTATGATCACGTGTAATTTGGATTATTCGAAACATAAATTAGAAATAAACCACCCCTCTCAAGTTTATAAAACCAGAAGAGATGCAGTGAATATTTGTAACAAGCTCATTTACTCACTGCGCTGACCAAAACTATTGAGTTTTGTGTTAATAGCAGAATTTATGATTTAACGTGTTAATTTCGTTCAGCTTTTAGGAGGATCCTGAAAGCCATGCATGTCTAGCATGATCCAATTTGTTCTTCATCATGTGAAATTGGCTGAGATCGTTGACCAGTCTTCATAATTCTGCTGTGGTGGTGTTCTGGTTTACGAGGGTTAACGTATTAGATTTTCTGGATGAATCAAAATAAGATATCTAATCTTGTGATAAACTCATATACTCTCGAATTCCTATCCCTGATCACGTTCTCAAAACCCAGCTAGATATTTGGGGGTGTTTTGAAATGTGTACGATAGTCGTTTGCTTGATTCAATTTAGCTTCTAATTGCGGTTTTATTTTAAATAAACCAAAAAATCTGGATACTAGGTTCGGAATGTAAATACGTAGAACATCGCGAGGATATCTTCGGATCAAGTTCTGCTCAATCGTTGATCAAACCGTTGAAGAACAGATGGGAAACTTACAATTTGAGAAATCGTACATGCTGACGTGTGAGAAATAGGAACGTATTCTTGAAATAGACTGGAAATCGTTGTTATCTAATCATAATTCACCGCTCAGTTTTTGAACATAATCTAATCTTAAAACATGTATTCTTGAAATAAGAATTTAATTTACGAGCGATTCAACCTATTTTAATGACTTTATTTGCCTCATTTAACTCTTCTAATTTAAGTGTCTGGACTGACGTCAACGATTCTGAATCGAACGAAAAAACCAAACGAGAAGAAGGCAAGACTGCAAATCAGCAGCCCCGAAGGCTTTGTGCACATAAACCACATTAATTCAGATCTATCCGGAAATATGAATGTAAGATTTTTTGTTGAAGAATGTTTTTACGGATGATTCATGGAAAAACTTTTTCACTGCCTTTAACCTGCCTGCCAATATGATGAATGACCGCGAAGCTCAAAAACAGATCAAACAACTCGTGGAAGAATGCGGAGGAATTGAAATAGTCATCGACCAAATCAACAAAATGAACGATGTTATGCCTACTCAGACACTCGCCGACACATCAAATATCCAGATTCCAGAGCCTCAACATTGTACTGATGAGTCATCGGGTTCATTGCACAGTTCATCGTAGTTATATTCGAAATTCAGGAAATCGTTAGCGATAGAACCGGAAAATGCTGTCGCTGGTCCACCACCACCTCCTCCACTGCCTGATTTTTCAGCTGTTCACGAGAATATCGAAAATATAGCTCCGAAAGTCGAAACAAGAACAGAGGCTGCACCAGTTGTGGTAATTTGGCTTCTGTAACAGATAAATCCTCCCAACAAATCAAATTTGTTGGACCAAATTCACAAAGGCATAGCTCTCAAAAAACTGGATAAGGATACGATTGAGGCAGATGAACTCGCAAAATCCCAAAATGTATGTAAAACACCTGATTTTAGCTGAACCCAATGTTGATGCATCTTCAGAATCGTTTGAACGCCATGCGGTTGAATGTCGGTATTTGCGTTTGTCAATTATTAGCTGATGAAGCCGACGGTGAGGACTCGGGAGAAGAAAGCGACTCCTGGGAAGGTTAATACCTCACAAAATTAGTTTTTAATTTATTTCTTAAATATCTGCACAAGATCGCGATTCTTATGTTTATAACTTCACAATGTGATGACGTCATTTCAGCTAGCTATTTAAAAATCTTCGATCAGACTGCCACCACATAGATATACTTTTACGATTTTGACTGTTTCTTCCAATATATGAGGTTTAAACGAATAAACTCAACATCTAAGCTTTAAAAAGAGCAATTGAGAAGGTAAAAGGCGAAGCAGGAGGTGTCATAAAGTACCATTCTTCTTGATTTGAAGCTAAAATCTGTGTTCTAACTCACCCAATATTTTAACGTTCTATCGATCTCATTTCGATCCCATCAACAACTCACGATGTGAGAATGAAGGTGACCGATTTGTTCTTGTAGTTATGGGGATAATATGGAGTAATTTTTCTTCTCACAGCTGTTACTACTTACGATTGTTCATTTTCTCCTAGATTGTCTCAAATGATCACATATCAAATAAATACAGATTTATTAAAGCCATGTAACAATCTTTCCATGCACTTGAATAAGTTTCAATAGAAAAATTTACTCTCATCGGGGGTTATCAAACCTTTATTCACCAACCCTACAATTTCCACTTTGAGGGATTTTTATCCTTAACCGCACACGAGAAAATGACATAAATCTACAAATGATACAAAATATTATTTGTGGGTGTTACACATTAGCCAAGCATGCTTATTTCCCGTCTGGTACAATTAGACGAAAAATGATGAATCATAGCTTATCATAAGAAATTCGTAAATTTATTACTTTAATTAATATTCCTTTTATCGGGTGAACCGAGGGATTGCATCAGATGCTTCCATCAAACGAAGACATATATTTACCAATTCCTCAACAATAAAGTAGCGTACAGTTAAATCTATTCCCATTTTATATAATACATTTCTAAGGGGCGATTTTCCTTTTCGAGTATGCGAAACAACATTTTCATAAAGTGTAAACTTTTTTTAATTAATAAGTTGAGGCGATGGATTGGCAGATTCTAGGGGAGGGGCTGACATGTACAATTAAGCTGCTGCATTTAATTCGCAAAGTAATCAACCCGTTGGCCATCATCTGAGTTGGTGAGAGGAGGAGACAAGAACCTAGTGGCGGAGTTTAAGGATCCCCTCCCCCGAACCTCAAATATAATTAGCACCCAGGCCAGAATGTTCTGGGACGACGAGGACTCATCTCAAATAGGCAAGCGGAGGAGATGATAGAAGGTATATTAAGAGCACGATGTTTGAATGGTTTGCTAATTGGTTTAAATCTGCTAAAATATTTTAGTATATTTTCTTGGTATATTTTATGTCTCTTTTGGGCTATTATGATGTTGATTTAGGATGGAAAAAAACGATAGATTATTTAATTGTAGAAAGACTCATTTATATTCATAAATCATGTGTATTTATCATGTGAGATTTAGGATGCAAACCCTCTAATTGTACTAATGAATCTACAAATTTCGCATGATACGCACTGATTCATCATTTTTCTTAAAATTACGCGAAATATGAAAGAGGGATGCATGGTTAATGTGGAAAATCTCGCCATTAATATTTTGTGTCATTTTATTAAAAATTATTTTTATATTTCTCATGTGCACTTTAAAATGAAACCTTGTAAGAAAAAGATCAGGGATAGACACCTCTGATGCGTACTACAGCATAAGCACATGCACAAATATAAATTATAGGAATGTTATATTTTGTAATGTATGATATTACAGTTAAAACCAAAATCAACTTTCATCCGAGATGCTAATTATTAAATTTAGCATTTCTCACAGTTAGACTTTTCTTCAAAATAACTTACGTATGTTATCAATGTGAAGTTTTTATCTGCATGACTAATGCGTCAAATGGCAATGAAAAACCAAGAGATATTAATAATAAATGCGTTTTAGATATAATATTGTCTTTCTTAAACTCGTTTCTTAACTGTGTTATAGCTTACGTGTAAACAACTACAATTTTACATATATTCGGATAGACTATAGTTTATTCAGATTCTTTAAATGGTATGATTACTGTTTCCCAAACAATATAGCTTTTGCAATGAATAATCCGATTTGATAAGCTTAATTTAAGGCATTATGTTTCTGCATATATTTGTTCTTAAATTGTGACTTTTCTTGACATTTTTTCACATACCCAGAGAATGATCAGTCATCTCATGATTTCCATTTTGATTCTTTGTACAAAGATGCCATCACAATCAACTTGGCAGAATTTTGCCGTGTTATATGAGAATAAAAATAACTGGATGTTGTTAATCTGCAACCGATTTGTTAAGGACACCTTCAGATCCTTTGGAAGCCAAACAAAATGGTATTTCTTTTTACGAGATCATTCTTTATGGTATTTATATATACCATGGCAAACAAAAAGGATGACTGCGCACTACAAGAACGCCTCAAAAATCAAAATAAACAAAAATATTTTTGGTATCATAATTAGAGCACGTATCTGTAAATCCACGAATTAACTTTCTCTGTTGGAAGTAAGACATCCAAATATTTTAAAATCATGTTTAATTTTAGGGGATGAAATTTCAGTATTTTGTAGAGCATAATGAACCTCTAGCGGATCTTTTATATGGTATAAATATGAAAGTTACAATCTAACCATAATAATGAATTGGCATTGATTGTACATATTGTTCCCAAGAAATCTAAAAAATTTCACGTGATGAGTATGATGCGCGTACTGATAATGATATTTCAAGGGATTTCATGACGTAAGTGATTCAAGATATCTATCCTCAAGCGGCGAAAAATAACAAGTGATCTTGGAAGAAAGAAGGTGGAATGTAAATATAAAATAAACGGAAAAACGGATTAGTTTCTGTTATAAAATGATTTAAAAGATCAATATACATGTCATTCTGCCTTAAATATCATATAAATATTTGACCAAGCCTAAATTGTGATACAATCCGTTATTGTGTGTATCAGAAATAAATTTTTTCGTTATAGGGCTTCCCGATCAATCTGTCATTTTTATAATTTTCTCGTTGTCCTTGGAGTGATAAATTTAAATCATTCAATATGGCCAATATATCCATCAGATAATGTTTTTTCTCTAAACCACATTCTTTCCATTAATGTGCTTTGAAGCTGTCTTTTTTCTCTCTGATAAATAAAGTTTTAGTTCGTCACGAATATCAAAAACATGGTTTAGAACTTTTCATCTTAAAACAAATCTCGCTTCTGTGTGAAAAAGCAGAACATTATTGGGTGCATAAAACTCTTTACGAATTTTTGAGAAAAGTCCAATGCGCAAAATTTTATCTAACAAAATATACAGAATAAATTATATTTGTCCTTAATTGGGGTAATTCCTTTCATTGTTTTTTTCTAATATTTGTCGATGAATTATAGAGTGTGTTTCAATGATTTTCGGAGATGCATTCTATACCAAAAATTTTAATCGAGACCGATATCCTAACATATTGTGAGCATCATTTCTGCACACACTATAAATATTTTCCAACGAGATTTGACGCATTTCAAGAAATTAACAAACGCTCTCATATATATTACATGGCGTAGTAGTTGTTTCAGGAGGTTTATAGAAGAGAAACTCGTTTGTAAGACACTGTTATGCATATACCTCGCATACACCAATAATTTTGAATCATTTGAAACGTCTATGAATTCAAAATGCTGAATAATAAATATTGGAAGTGTAGAATATTTCATTATCTGGATCATCTGATCGAGAATATCTGCCAATATATCAATTATTCTATTGTGTATTGTGTCTAGGGATATTTACATGCCATTTAACTTATTTACATTTTTATATCCAATCATGACTCGAACTACATCTTTGGCTGGTGGAAACAGTAACTCATCAGCTATTGTGTGAGGTTTTGATAGCTCTGGCGATTCTGAGCCCAACCAAGCAGGACGTTTTCATGGCAGCCTTGTTTAGATTTTAGCAATTGCCCAAAACATAAGTCTTAATTTTCCTGACACATAGCTTTCCATTTAAAATAATTTATGTCCCTGTTCAAAAAGTTGGGATGTATTTCAAAATGACGTGGCAGTTTGCTCGGCTCCATAGATTCAGCTGATATTCTTTTCCAAAAATAATGCATTTGAGTTTTCTTTTCTATATATAACTTCTGAAGTGAATCCGAGAGTTAAATAATCTTCATTAAAACTTTCTATTCTTCACGATCTGTTATTTCATATTCCTTTCTGTGTTATTCGTAATTTTATTCAGATAATGAGCTAAGTAAACGTAATCAATAAAAAACGAGCTACAAGTCTTACAAAATCACAGGATTTCCATTTGTAAATATTACCATCAATAGGATGAACTTTAACCCCTTTGTTTTTTTAATTTAGATATAATAACTGCATTTTAAAATATTTTTATTTTTATTTACAAAATAAAACATCAATGTATTCAAATTTTTAAATGTATACAATTATGATACTTATGATGAATTTCAACCACTTTGACGGTATCTATATAAATATCCGATAGCCATTCGTAACCATCCTTCACAATTTTGTATTATAATGAGATTGGACGCCATGTTTATATTCATCAATAAATTTACAGAGTTGGGAGATGGTGTTTTTATAGATTGTTTCCACTTGCAAAAGAGTAACTCATGGAACTGGTTTTGGTGAATATGATGGTAAAAATATAAATCAATGTTTCCGTTCTAGAGTTAAAATTGATATAAATTTTAATAATTTCAATGTTTAATGATATTATATCTTACTGGTGAAATTGGTTTAGATGTTTTAGAACGCACACATTATATTGCATTGAATTAAAAAAGTTGTATGAATATGTTACATTATTTTTGATGTGACAGGCATATATTTGTGTAGGAGATTGCTCTCGATTTCATCAAATAACTAATATCTGTTGTGTTTTTGATCCTGCAATGGCGTAAAATTATGCATCTCCAACCCGTTTAATAGGATGTACTATTAATTTTTAAATATATTTATGCTTAAACAATTAAAATGGTCGAAAACAAAATGATTTAGTTAGCTACGATATCTTTATTTCAAATGCAACTAAAAGAAAAACTATTGGAAAAACCAGCCGAAAAAATTAGTTTAAAGATATGTTTTACACGTTTGAATAAAAAATTACGTCACGTTTTCAGAATTCTTTGGCGATCCCCAAAAATTGTCATTCGATTCCCAGGTTGAGAACGCCTGATCTAGAAGATCAAACCATATAGATCTTATTCAAAAAATTATCATATTTCATTGTTAAACGTTTGGATCTAGCATATGACGAATCTCGGCATTTCTTTGTGAGAGGGATTCGTAATATAGCACTTATACGGTCCATGATAAATTCGCCATTTCCACAATGACTTGAATATCTTTAGACGTTATGTTAGTTTAGCTCAACTAAAAACGATTTGATTAATGTTACCATTTTACAGATACTTATTTTTTGCGAATGACAGTTTAAAGTTATTTATTAATATCATTATTCATAATCAAATCTTTAACATGAATTCTTGTCAGCTTCCACCTATAAATTGACAAAAATTTCAGTAAATCAATTGTATTTTCACACTCTTTTATTTGATTTAGTGGAATAATTTAAAATTATATTATGCAAGTCTGTGAGACTACTTCTTTATATACATCGTTTCTCATGCAAAAAGGCCGAGTTTCCGATGATACAATTCAAATGTTCCGATGCTGCATTTATTATTAAAAGATAATTTAAATTTATAACGATTCGATCTTTTAGGGTTGTTAGAATATGTATTCAGATTTGCGCATCAAGTATGGTCAGTCGTTTTTTGGGATTTGATGTAGTGTAACAGCAAGAATCTTTCTTAAATTTATTGTTTACTGCTTATAATAAATTGTTGTGGGAATATTTGAATGTCATCATCGGAATGTAGCCCTTTTTGCAAGAGATATGGTTTATTTCCATATAAATTCTGTTTGTATTTTTTCTTCTTCAATTTCGGCATTCATCGTGATAGTTTAGGTCTCTCTAAATGTAAAAGAAATGAATCAGAGCTTCCATATATTTCAGGCATTTATGAGTACATGTTATTTTGTGGTATTTAAACCCTTCATCATTTTCACTTAAGAAAATTGTCTTTTTTTCTTAAAACAAATAAATGTACAAAGCTACATTATAGTTCAATTATTATCAGAATCATTTTGCAAACTTTAAATCCTATTTTGTAAAAATTCCTAAGTCTGGATGGAAAAATGGTACCAGAAGTGATTTCTCAATTCTTTTGAATATAGTACCTTTTTCTAAGGGTGTTCCAGAGATCTGAAAACATGGTTGTCCATTGGAGTAATATCTGGAGAATAAGATGAACGTTGCAGAATCACATATTTCATAAGGACCAAAAAACTCGTTTATAGTAGTTCAGTTTTAAGCCATTATAATTATTGCATAAAGAGGCTTTTTCCCTCATAAATTTAAGGGGCTAGGTTACTCAACATAAAGGAGTCCAGTATTTATATAAAAATAGCCTTTATCTAATTGTTGATTAATTTTTGGTACAACTCAAATTTATCGTGTGACGTTAAGAGAAAGTTTGAATAATGATTTAAATATTTAATTATATTTGTTGAAAAATTCTGCTCGCCTTATTTGTTCATTTGTCTGGAATTTACTGAAATGAATCTCTGGATGAGTATTGATTTGACAAAAGATTGTCCTTAAAGTATTCAGATAAATGCAACTTATGTTTTAGAATAAAACCACGAATGAACTCATTTCAATACAATAATATGTTTATTGTTAGTTTATTTCAAAATTCAAAAGTGCTCTACTAAATCGCTGCTTATGCCTGACTTGGTTCATTTTGCTTTTCTTATCTTTTTTGCATCTCAATTGTTTATTTTTAATAGATTGACGGATATCCCTATTATACCAGCCAGCGTAATATATCAGAAATATATTCTTATTCGATGAACTTAAATCTAAAGCTCATTAAAACAGCCGAGTCAGAATTTATTAACAGTTTTGTAAATGCTGATTTTTTAAAATGGAGAAATCGGTTTATTACCCCTTGAAATGATAAGGACCCTAGAAACCGAAAGACTATGTTGAGATTATCTGTAAAAAGTGGGAATAGTCCTTTTGATAAAACAAATTGTTGTCTGTGAATGATTATAACATTTGTGTTTCAATTTTTACTACCTTATTCAGTTGAAGACTTATCAAAACACACTGCCATATGCTATGACGTCAGATTTTGATCACTCTAGGTTTTGAATGTTCCGGGTCGAAGATATACATTATATTTCTCACCTTACACAAACTTCCAACTGGAGTATATAATTATGAGGGTATACAAGATGGAATACAGAAGAGGAAAAATCGGACAAATCTTTCAAGAAAAATTTTATCAGCTCAATAAAACTGATGTAGCCTGCGATGAACCTTTTGTGATTTCGAGATTAACAGACCTAAAGTATTTTCAACTTGTATACCCATTTTAAAATTAGAATCATTCCATTGATTTAATGTTTGCAGACACAAATTACACATTTGAAAAGTTTGAAATATTAGCAAGGAATAGTTACATGGAAGGCATATTCAAGGTTTCAGGAAAAGAAAATATAGTTTCCATAAAAATCATGTCATCGACCAATATAACAGTAATCGCGTTTGATCAAGGCCTGTATTTGTACCGTGCCGATAATTTAGTTAATATGGATTCGGAAAGATTGCCGAATTTAAGGGATAATTGGATATATTGTATGAAACTTTTTGTATTTATTCATTTAATAGCGCCACGGAACAGATTATATTGGAGCTATTTCACCAAATTCTATATGTAGGATACCAATATCAAAATACGCCTTAGTAAAAGTGGCTTTAGTCCTTCCAAACGGACAAGAGAGAACTAATCCAGCTGCAATAATAGATATTGCAGAATTCACTATTTGTCCACGACAAGTAATATCTTCCAAAGCCACAATGATATTCTTTGATGACAAATTAAGAGTAGAAATTTTATAAACAAGTCTGATATTTTGACATTTGAAATATTTGATGAGAAACGTCGAATCATCGGAAAATCAAGCGATTGGATTGGAGTGACCGTTGATAAATTTCAAAGACCCATAAACATGGATTTCAATATCCATGGTTTAAAAATGATGGTAAGATCTCGTATTTCGGACTCAAATCTCTCCACCTTGCCCAAATATACACGCTGGGAAAATTCTATTTCCTTTATGAAATCGACGAAAAAAGAATTTCGATGTCATGTAAATAACCAGGTAATAAAAATTAAGTCAGCAAGACCGCACAGTATACTGAGTTCAAAATCTTGAACAAAGTTATTTCCACTACTTCCGAGTGCTTGATACAAACCTCCAAGGGATCACATATATGGTACAAGACTCGAATGACCCCCCTGATGATTCGCAAGTGCAAAAGAAGATATTTAAACGTTATTATCTAATTAGTTGCTTTTATGACACATCCATGACTTGTCATGACCTTTAAAATATAATTTGTTCCAAAACTACCCGGTATAGTTTTGTCGATGAAGTTTAGGAGATAGAAAAATTGACTAAATTCGTTATGAGATGCCTCACGTTATTTAACAGTGGAATAAGTTACAATGTTTCTTGCAATCAGTTATGGAAATATCTCTCAAGCGGCGTATAGACCAATAAATACTGTTATGCAAGAATATTCAGCACAGACGTCAGTTCATAGTTTTCCAACTATTCATTAGTAAATTTAATTATATTGTGCATGTAATCCTTAAAAAGAATACATGAAATTCAAAGATAACAAATCGTTTAAGTCGTTAGTTTTTGGATAAAGTTTTAAATTTGTGCTAATTTAACATATATGTTACTTAAAAAATAAGTTTTTAATAAATATATCAGTGTATGTGGGTTTTGCAATTATAGTTTTATGGTACACGATTATTAAATGCGGTTGACCATTTTTGAAGTCTGAAAGCTGATCTCAGAACGAAATAAGAAACAGAGCAGTCATTTATTTGATTCAAATAAATATTTTACCTCGCCAATAGGACTTCAAGTCTTACAATGATGCCATTAATCGGTTCCTCCATCAAAGTTGGCAATAAAAATATATTTTGGGTTGTGAGAAGTAAATTTTCCTGAAAAATAAACACGGTACAAAACTCTTAGATTTGGTATTTCTTTTAAAAATCAATAACTGCAGGGCTTTTTTCATACTGAATGCGGGGGAACGGCCTGCTAAGATGTTTAATATATTTTGAATTAATAATAAGAGTTTAATCGGTGAATTTTTTATATAAATGCGTTATCGTTATGTTTATAACATTCCTTGCGAATTTTAAGTAAAACTAACTAAATAATAAAAATTTAACCTATTAGAAAATAGGGTTTCCTGTTAAAATCCGTCAATTATTTTTTATTAAATTTTTTGAAAATTCAAATCAAAAAATAAATTGTGATAATTTTTTCTCCAGAATAATAGAATTTATTTTAATTGAGTATGCTTCGACAATACCTGTCTCAACCAGAAGATATGCTTTCATATAAAGCCGTTTTGATCAAATTCAACGATTCTGTTTTCGATCATGAGAGGCTGTCTTCGCGATATTTTGCTGTTTGGAAAACATATTTATAATGGAATCAATCATAGGCCTGTAGGGTGTATGGTATTGATTAAATTTGAGAGAAACTGCCTCAAGTGAATTGAAGTTTTCTGATTGCAAAGGCTACCATCGGACGATGCTATTTGACTCAACAACCTAATGAATATAATTTAAAATATAGTTGCTACAATTTCTAATGAAATAAAAAAGTCACGAATTTTATCAGGAGACCTTATACTTAGGAGAGCAAATCAACTATTAGACTCTAAAATTTATTAATTTACTATTTTTGATGAAAAAAAAGGATCGACGTGACCGGAAAACCCTATAACAATAATAAATTCTCAAACTTAGTGAGTGACAACAGCCATTATTCTCTTGCCTATATACTGAAGTATTTCATACATCTTTTCAATTGAAAAGTTTACAACTAAATGATTCCGGCATTTTGTTTCACAAACTTATAATTTAGGAACAAATTAAGCATTCCTATGTTTGTTCAAACCCTTCTCAGTTTATCTTTATTTATCTTATCTCGGCTGCCAAACCTTTGTTGTTGATGCTAAATCAGTTTGTGTTTAAGGCAATGAATGTGTATGTCTATCTTGCCAAAATTGTCCTTACATAACAAAATAATCAAGTGTTGGTTGTAAAAAATTGGTTCAGGCAAACTAGATAAAGATTAAACGACGGTAACCGAAAATAAAAATAAACAAATGTAAATAAAGTTGAGAGGCTGTTGCTGAAACGTCTAAAACTAATCTCGATGAAATAATCCAAGCTGTAAATGGTGGGCCAAATTACTGGTCATTACATCCCAGTGAAAAAAATTTTATCGAATAATGAATAACTCAAAATTCAATTTATGAAACTTGGTTATACAATCCAAACATATTGGAACTACAAAATCTGAAAAGGTCACAAACATGAACAAATTTTTATCGGAAGTGTTATTATATCCTATTCTATGTATGATAAAGGCATCAATTAAGTTAAATCTAGGAAAAAATAAAAAATGGAGATTTCAAAGCATTAAGAGCAACCTGCAAAATTATTTTTGAAGCTGAAAAAGCAAAATCGAATCAATAGTTTTCCACTCATCAGATGAAAATGTAATGATAGAAAACTTTATTCAGCTACTTATACAATGTAACGTGAAAACCAATCGTTCAACATGTATAGAACGGATTTAAGTCTCAGTGGCAAAGTATTTTCTAAAGGAATAGAATTATATGTGCTTAAAACGAGCGCATTTTGATAAATCATACAGGGTTTTCAGGTCCCTGTCATCTTTTAAAAGTTGAATTTCGTCATTTCATGTTATTCATTTAGATTTACAATTAGAATTTCATTTTTACTGAATAAAAAGCAATCTTTTTGGCTAGAAAAATATGGAAATTTTTAGTAAAACGCCATCCGTTGAATTTGATTTTGAGTTTTGTTAACATGCATTTTTGACATCGATGAGGCCAAATTATGGACGGGAAACTGGTGGACATCCAACTGAAAAAATAAAAAATATCAAATCCAAGAACATAACAGTTTTCTCGACCATATACAGAACGTCGATTATGTTCTATAAGGTTTCAGAAATGGCCTTTAATAATGACCTGTACATGGACTTGCTGTCAAATTTAATGAATATTCTTAATGAAAAACAACTGAAAAAATGGTTTTCATAATCGATAATGTCCCTTTTCATAAAGGGGCGTCGATAAAAAGTTTGATCATAGCTTGGGGCCATGGAATTTTTTATTTACCTCCTTACAGCCCGTTCCTGAATTCAATAGACAACATGTTCTTTCAGTGGAAAAGTATTTTGAGAAGTTTCCGACCAAACTCCCAAAATGACTTGATGAATCAAATCCAAACGGCAACAAATGTAATCACGGCACAGAACTTGAAAATTATTTCGAACACGGAAAACATATTTCCCCGATCACCTTAGAAAAAAGGAAATAATTGATTGATAAACGCAATACCTAGATTTTGATTAAAAATATTTCATTTTATTTCATTTTTTTGTATTATAAAAATATTCCAATTCAATTGACAAATATTCCATTTTTAACAAGAAATCCTGTAAGTCAATTGCATATGCTTGCCTGTGTATGATTGCGTCAGCGGTATTCGTAGGTAGTGGAATGAGACAAATATTTTTTATTGAATAGTGGAGTTCTTTCAAATACCTTTTCACTGTACTTTTCCCTATTGACAATCCCCACGTCGTCCTTACCTTTTCCGAAATATCTTTCAAAGTTATTTCTGGATTTTCATCCTCCCACGAGCATACTATATCCTTTTGTTCTTCGGATAGTTTCGATCTCCTATCTCCACCGTGTTGTATTTCAACAGCCAATGTACCTGAAGTATACGTATTTACGATGCAGTCACTTGTTGATCTAGATATCCCTAGAATCCGTTGCACATCGCGTTTTCTGATTCCTGAACGATAAACTCAATAAGAGTTTTCCTTGCTTCTTCTGACGTTTATTTGTCCACACTGTTATCACAAAACGGATATTTTTAAAACTTGAGACTAAGTTAACATACTTTAACAGGACCCCCAAAAGAAAGCACGCGGCTCAAAGTGGCGAGGCTCGAAACAGATAGTTCGCGTTCGTTTTATTCTGTCAACCCAGGAGACCACCCTGATACAGTGGCGAGAAAATTATAAAAATGACAGATTGATCGGGAAGCCCTATAACGAAAAAATTTATTTCTGATACACACAATAACGGATTGTATCACAATTTAGGCTTGGTCAAATATTTATATGATATTTAAGGCAGAATGACATGTATATTGATCTTTTAAATCATTTTATAACAGAAACTAATCCGTTTTTCCGTTTATTTTATATTTACATTCCACCTTCTTTCTTCCAAGATCACTTGTTATTTTTCGCCGCTTGAGGATAGATATCTTGAATCACTTACGTCATGAAATCCCTTGAAATATCATTATCAGTACGCGCATCATACTCATCACGTGAAATTTTTTAGATTTCTTGGGAACAATATGTACAATCAATGCCAATTCATTATTATGGTTAGATTGTAACTTTCATATTTATACCATATAAAAGATCCGCTAGAGGTTCATTATGCTCTACAAAATACTGAAATTTCATCCCCTAAAATTAAACATGATTTTAAAATATTTGGATGTCTTACTTCCAACAGAGAAAGTTAATTCGTGGATTTACAGATACGTGCTCTAATTATGATACCAAAAATATTTTTGTTTATTTTGATTTTTGAGGCGTTCTTGTAGTGCGCAGTCATCCTTTTTGTTTGCCATGGTATATATAAATACCATAAAGAATGATCTCGTAAAAAGAAATACCATTTTGTTTGGCTTCCAAAGGATCTGAAGGTGTCCTTAACAAATCGGTTGCAGATTAACAACATCCAGTTATTTTTATTCTCATATAACACGGCAAAATTCTGCCAAGTTGATTGTGATGGCATCTTTGTACAAAGAATCAAAATGGAAATCATGAGATGACTGATCATTCTCTGGGTATGTGAAAAAATGTCAAGAAAAGTCACAATTTAAGAACAAATATATGCAGAAACATAATGCCTTAAATTAAGCTTATCAAATCGGATTATTCATTGCAAAAGCTATATTGTTTGGGAAACAGTAATCATACCATTTAAAGAATCTGAATAAACTATAGTCTATCCGAATATATGTAAAATTGTAGTTGTTTACACGTAAGCTATAACACAGTTAAGAAACGAGTTTAAGAAAGACAATATTATATCTAAAACGCATTTATTATTAATATCTCTTGGTTTTTCATTGCCATTTGACGCATTAGTCATGCAGATAAAAACTTCACATTGATAACATACGTAAGTTATTTTGAAGAAAAGTCTAACTGTGAGAAATGCTAAATTTAATAATTAGCATCTCGGATGAAAGTTGATTTTGGTTTTAACTGTAATATCATACATTACAAAATATAACATTCCTATAATTTATATTTGTGCATGTGCTTATGCTGTAGTACGCATCAGAGGTGTCTATCCCTGATCTTTTTCTTACAAGGTTTCATTTTAAAGTGCACATGAGAAATATAAAAATAATTTTTAATAAAATGACACAAAATATTAATGGCGAGATTTTCCACATTAACCATGCATCCCTCTTTCATATTTCGCGTAATTTTAAGAAAAATGATGAATCAGTGCGTATCATGCGAAATTTGTAGATTCATTAGTACAATTAGAGGGTTTGCATCCTAAATCTCACATGATAAATACACATGATTTATGAATATAAATGAGTCTTTCTACAATTAAATAATCTATCGTTTTTTTCCATCCTAAATCAACATCATAATAGCCCAAAAGAGACATAAAATATACCAAGAAAATATACTAAAATATTTTAGCAGATTTAAACCAATTAGCAAACCATTCAAACATCGTGCTCTTAATATACCTTCTATCATCTCCTCCGCTTGCCTATTTGAGATGAGTCCTCGTCGTCCCAGAACATTCTGGCCTGGGTGCTAATTATATTTGAGGTTCGGGGGAGGGGATCCTTAAACTCCGCCACTAGGTTCTTGTCTCCTCCTCTCACCAACTCAGATGATGGCCAACGGGTTGATTACTTTGCGAATTAAATGCAGCAGCTTAATTGTACATGTCAGCCCCTCCCCTAGAATCTGCCAATCCATCGCCTCAACTTATTAATTAAAAAAAGTTTACACTTTATGAAAATGTTGTTTCGCATACTCGAAAAGGAAAATCGCCCCTTAGAAATGTATTATATAAAATGGGAATAGATTTAACTGTACGCTACTTTATTGTTGAGGAATTGGTGAATATATGTCTTCGTTTGATGGAAGCATCTGATGCAATCCCTCGGTTCACCCGATAAAAGGAATATTAATTAAAGTAATAAATTTACGAATTTCTTATGATAAGCTATGATTCATCATTTTTCGTCTAATTGTACCAGACGGGAAATAAGCATGCT
>JWZT01004691.1:137798-153450 GCA_000827895.1 Thelohanellus kitauei
TTTGAGTTATACTGGTTTTTACATTCAATCGTTTCCACCCTATTGCGCGTGTGTCTATTTTTAATATAAAATATATTATTTTATTTCTTTTTCGTCGTAATTGACCATTTTAATGATAACTATTTAGACATCCATATTAAACTATTCGAACATTTAGGTTAAATTCTTCGTTTTCTGTCGTTATTTTGAATAATGTGCCCTTAAAATATGACGCACGCGCATTGGGTGAGCACTATTGAATGCAAAAACCGATAATAGAGAATAATGATTTAAATATTTACTAGTTTTCAACTAATATTTCCTTTCAAAACGCTTTTTTATTTTTATATGTACCGTTTCCATGATATCCTGGGTCAATTACGACGAAAAAGAAAATATATTTTATATTAAAAATAAACACATGCGCAATAGGGTTGAAACGATTGAATGTAAAAACCGGTAACAACTGTTTTACAATGGTTCAAACGAATCTTCAAAGATTAACTTAAGAACAACGTATAGCAGATAAAAAGATCACCCAGGCCGTTGCAAGCCAAGGCAGCGGATTTTATTTCTAAGATGCACCCGGTATACAGGAATCATTTTTTAATTTAATTTAAATTAACAACTGTCCGATCAAGAAATATATTTGTGCCTTCAATCGGATTATATAGAATTGCAGAAACTCTTTTGGACGGTGCTAGAACATCACATTAGGCACTTAAATTGCAGTTGAATATGCAAATCACCTAGAAACTATAATGAAATATAAATTCTTGAATGGATAAAGTGCTTTAATACTGTTAACTAATTATATTGAGTGAATTCACCGAGGCACACAAAGAGGCATTGGAAGAACTTCACAGTACACAAAAAACTTGTGAGGAAATAATGAACCTCCATTTTGCAGCTCCATTACGTTAGCCTAATGATTTTAGACACATTTTACAAGTTAACCCATGTTCAACAGCTGCGATTGATTAAATTCGTCTCTAATTATCAGTTTAGTTCTTATGCGTCCAGAAACTGACTTTGAAGATCAATATGTGTGTTGAATTACATGATACATCCGCTTAACGTTTCGCAAAAAAAACTATTTGAAATGGGAAGATGGAAATCAAGAAAGCCACAAAATGTATCTCATCCCATAAAAAAAACTTTTGTACAATCACAGAAGAGTTGATACATGGTGTTTTAACAAATATCATCCGGAATTACAAAAATCGCCAATGGCTCAGTGAATTTACTTTATTAGCACCTAAAAATAGCGACGTCTACACCATAAATTGGACTATTGAGAATGAAATACCAGGCGAAGTAACAACGTATAGTCCATCGATACAATAATTAAAAGTGATAACGTTGTTAAGCATCCAGTAGAATTTTTAACTTATCTAGATTTGATAGGCGTGCGTCGTTCATTTTAACATTAAAGTACCTATGATCCTTCTCCGCAGTTCAATCCACCACGAATCTGCAACAATACCAGACATTCAGTAATAAAAACGTAATTAGAGCTACAAATTCAAATGGAAAATTTAAAGGAGAAGATTTAAGATTACTTTACATCCCTATAATTCCAACAGATGTGCCATTCGAATTCAAACGTTTACAGTTATCGGTGCGACTCTCATTCGCAATGACCGTCAATGAAGCACAATAACAAGCGATACAAGTTTGAGGATTTAATTATAAAAAAATCATGCTTCTAACATCGGCCGCTGTATGTCGCTAGCTCAGCGTCTGAAAACATTCTGATCTATAGGTATACTCGCCAGATGATAAAATAAATATATAGTTTATCCAAGGACTCTTTAATAAAATTTATTTTTGCTATACTGTTTTTGTTTGTTTGCCAATTTTGTTTTTTCATTCGATTATGTGCTACTTTTGTATTTTTAATTACTTTTTTTGTTCATAAGAAAGTAAAAGAAACAACTAAAAAACAAACACTTTTTTCCTTTGAATGGCATTGTTAGACTCAGTCCCGGGCAACGCTGGTATAATCTGCTAGTTTACCTTAAAAACTTTCTCCTAAATATGGTCAGCTGTTGATTTATTGGTACTCTACACCCATATCCTTTCATCGGGGAGCTAAAAGACAGATTCTTTTACCGGATGTTTGGTACTCTAAGAACCGGTGTAGTGCCTTTTGACAATCAACCCTTTTTTCGATTGCTTTAAATCATGAAAAATACTGCGATGGTTAGAATCGCCACGTGAAAACTAATATTAGAAGACGCATAAATAATATAAATTTAAACTAGAGTTCTTATTTCGGTTCATTGTTCGATTTAATTTTTTATTAAATTTTTTGTCCACTAGATTGAACTGAGGACAACCCAAATTGACCTAAAAATCCTGTAAATTTAGAATTCTGCCATTTTGAAAACGCTACGGGCGGTATGGTTGTTAAAATGTATTTTAATTATAATAGGTTGCATGTTGTGAAAATAGGGTGGCCAACGCTGTATATTGGTCCGAGCGAGTAAAAATTCGCCAAACCAATGGTTAATCTCGTACAAGCTCCACATTCTGAATCTCTCCAAAGTTACGTTTTTAACTTGTAAACTGTATAGTCCATATAACTGTGTTAATCGAACCTTAGAAATATGGAAGTCGCGTAGATTAGAAAGGCCGTTTCAAGATACTAGCTCCATACATGTTTTGAGAGGTTAGAGCAAAGGTCGCCCCTTCCATGTAGCGTGTGACGATATATTTCTATATTGATAACTCGCAGTGATGTAAGTACGATACCTTCTCTGGGATAGAGTAAAGTATCGGATGACTCATTATGTAGATATAGAGAAAATTATGATAGTTAAGATGAAACCCTGGCACAAATTTAACATTAAATATATAAGTAAAATGCAGAAGAAAGAAAATTCTGGCCTGTATCTATAAACCCGTTTTCCCACAATCTTATTTCCAAAGCATTGAGTAACGGCTAACTTGCATGCTTCAATGCGGATCTGTAATGTCTAAGATACAGGGTTTCCATCCATTATCACACAAATCCCCTTTTTAATCTCTTGTCAATAAAATTCAACGTTGTAGTATTTAATTAATGATTGAAACGAGAACTATAATTTTAAGGTATAAATTAAGGGTTTGACAACAATTTATACTTGTACTTTGAAAATGCATATAAATAAATAAAAAACTAATCATAAAATTATCGTCACACATGAATTCCGATATAAGGATCTATCAAATTTCATCGTTTAAGAGATATCAATTTTATCAAAAATAAGATTCTTCGCCTATTGGAGGGATGAGAAGAAAAATGCTGGCAGACTTACGGCAGCAATAAAGTCGTCACATAGGCCAGTGACAGATCCTGATTGAATGGAATATTTTAACCGCTTGAAGAGTAACACAAAAGCCTGACTAAATAACAGAACAGTTAGACAATAAACTTACATTCTAAAATCTTATTATTGTTTTAATTACTCATTAAACATCACAACATTGAATTTTATTGATAAGAGATTTAGCGGGGGATTTGCGCTATAATGGATGGAAGACCTGTGTATTCTCCTTTGGTCATCGAGTGTTTTACTTCGTGTATCGTTTTCTGGATCTCAAATGCACGAAAATATTCATAGGGTTTACTGAGTAAAATTTAAACTCAACTCATAATTATTCGGAATTAGTATCTGAACACTTGGATCAGGTTGATAAAATCACCAATTATAAATGACGAGATCTAAATAATCAGAATGATGTTCAAATCGCGAATGACTAGGCATAATATAATCAATGTAACTGCCATGAAAATCCTAATGAAAACTAGTGACAACTCCTTTATCCTCCTTTTTGTTTGACAAAATCCTGGGTAGTATACATTAGAGACCCTTGAGTTTGTAAGAACTTCGAATTTGATATATTAATAAAACGCTCCATTTGTTCGAAGATAAAGTATCGTTCAAGCGTTACTGGATGAAAAACACTCTCAGTAATAACTTTAAATTATTGTTGTTTTTTGGAGCTGCTGACTTTCAACTCTGCTAGTTTCTGTAGAGAATGGATCAATTGAATCACGTTAGTCAACTGTTTGAAAGCGAAAATTGGGAGGCAAAAGATGACCATAGGACGGAAAAACTTTGAATATGTTGGTGGACCTAAAATAAAGGTCAATAATACATTTGTTTACCTGGCACATCTTCAGCACGTAGATAAGGAGTAAGAACATTTCGTTCCCTACGCAGACAGTTCCCAAAACAACCTGTGACAACAAATACATACCTTCGAGGTGTAATAGAAGTATAGGACCGGGTTGTCCTTTTTCGTGTAAAATTTGTGGGATTCCATCCTGTACATTGACGACCTATTAAAATTAGTTCTTACATGTAAATCACAGACCAATGACTGAAAATATCAAGGGCTGCCAATACCTGGAAGGCCATACACCACTTCTTGTAAATCACTGAAAGGTATATGAATAGACAGAGTGTTGAAACTCTGTCTATCAACATGTCCAAGACCACGCCAACGTAAGAACCTTCTATTATCACAAATCAACATTGATTGAAGTATCTTGCCGACAAACCGTCGAGAGCGTCAAATATCTGGCTGAGTCCATATAGAATCAAGGCCGCTAGATAATTTTTGGGCATGTAATAACAAGACGCGAGCAAAAGTGCCAACCTAACATAATCTGATCAGAAAACGTCCAAACCGACAATGTTTGGGATGTAGAGAAAGACCGAAGTGGTCATGCTGGATGGACTTTTTTGATGATGCTGACTCGTCTCACGAATCCAAAGACCGAATTTGGTCGATTTTTTCTGGAACATATCCTTAGATCAGGCAAAAGATAATAATAGTTTGTTTAATTTTAGGCAGACAAATACTCGCCACAAAAATGATCATAATGGGTGTGGGCATGAGTTTGTATTGACACATTGGTCTATTTACGCCTGCGTTTCGATCAGTGAAAGTGGACACGTTCAACACTCGGCAGAAATGTACCATTTTATTAGCCCTAGATAAATTTCATGAAATGAAGGAACCATGAAAAGTTTTTGGGCTGATTGAGTCAAGGGCCCCGTCGTGGGGTTTGACTGCTAAATACATACTATGTACAGCGTGTTCTGCAAACATTCAAACAGAGGGCTGAAAATCACTCATATCACGATAGACACAATTTTCGAATAATTTCAGGAATGATGCATATCTTTAGACGGTAAAAAAAAGTATAATTGTTTGCGTGAAAAGACTTATAGGGGTGAAGAAGAAGAAATGCTGAGCATTTTCTCGTGATAATATGGACAAAAAAAATCCAATAAGGGCTGGACGCCTAACACTTGAACAATATGACGTGCTTGGCTCTGGTTTGATTCTCAGAGTTTGTTCGATCTTTAAATAAGTATAAGCCTACATATTTGCTAAAAGTTATGGAGAAATCATATGCTAACCATATGTTAATCATGACTAAATGCCACTGCCAATTTAAAACTAATACGAGGAAATTAATCTAATTTTTTGAGTTCAATTATGATATTATTGTATGGAAAATCCACATGACAAGGAGAGCAATGGAGAAAGTGCGCCAAGGGATTTTATAGTTCGGCATAGATCAGGCAAAGTCTCGTTCTTTATCTCATAACTAATCCATGTAGCATTCTCCACATGGGAATCTTGTAATTTTACATTTATTTGAAAATTGTTTTTCGTGACAAGGCCTGTCCATAATAGTATGGTTCAATATTATTGACAATGAATCATGAATCAATTCAAATGTGTGTGATATACAAAAAGAAATCTGTTTTTTGATCATAAAATACCAACCGGGTTTTGTAATTAAAACCGTGAAACATGATGATGCTTATTCCGCAACTAAATATTCATGACTAATCTTAACTATATTATTGACCTTCAGGATAATACTTGATGTGTAATGTGACTATTTTTTTTGAGATTGATATCGATAATTATTCCATGATAAAAATCGGTGAAAGATGTCCATTCGATATGCTTCAGTGTCGTTAACAAAAACCATGAATATTTAGCTGCGAAATAAGCACCGTCACGTTTCACGATTTTGATTACAAAACCCGGTAGATGAAAGGGTAATGGGTATACTTAGTCTATATCTTCTAGTTGCAGAGTTTTTACTTACTGAGTTTTGCATTATTTTACCCCCACAGTGACAATCTTTTAAGTACACTTTGAATGTGTGCTGAAATCATAAATATTTAATGTTCAAAAGCCACCTATATTTCTATTTTAATAAATCTTTGACACAAATAATTATAATTCATTATTTAAGTAGTGATATTTGTTAAAATTATGAATTGATACTCGGGGTTAGCATTTATAAATGGATTATTAAAAATCCAATAAACTTAAAATTTAACGAAATTTTTATTACTTCTCTATGTTCTCTTACAGGGTTTCTCAATAAAAATGGAATTTTTGTCATTTAAAATGAAGTTAATAAAAATTAAAAATTAGAAGAATAATCAGATCTCACAGATATCTAGAACACAAACAGGAGAAGAACCGATAAAAGTGTATCCAATGAATGCCATCAACATATAGTAAGCGCCATATATCGCAATAACTCTCTTCTTGTAGCCTCGCCAATTTTCAATGTTAAAAGTTCCACAGTTCATAGAATATGGAAGGATTTTCAGAAATTTTGAAAAATCACCAAACGGCAGGATCAAGCAAAATTGTTGTATAGCAACAAGGAGAGTTTTACGTGACTTCGTCGAAGAAGACTGCTCTCTCTCACTCTACAAAATCTATCTCACGGTTTTTTGAGTATTACAAAAAAGGAATAAGCCAACACATTGTAGCGCGATATTTAAAAACACTATAAACATTCTTTTAAAAAGATAAAATTTATTTTAGAACGATGTAATAGCAAGCATCGTTCAAGAAATACACGATTATGTCATTAAATACTTGGTATACTAGACCAGTAATAGATTTATCCTTTTTATCGACGAAACGGGATTTAACGTCTCGATGAGGAGAAATTATGGAAGGGATGCTGATGGAAATCCAAATGAAAAAATAAAAAACATTAAATCCAATAATATTACGGTTAGTTCGGCAATCTCCAGAAATTCAATTATGTACCAAAGGTTTCAGAAAGAGCATTCCATAATGACCTTAAAATGGTTGTCCTGATAAATTTATTGAGTGTTCTTAACGAAATGCAATTGAAAAAACTGAGTTTCATTATTGATGATGTCTCCATTCACAGAGGGGCATCAATAAAGAGTTTCATAACAGCTATAGGCCACGAATTTTTTACAAACCACCCTATAGTCCTTTACTTAATCCAATAGAGAATATGTTCTCTCNTCCGTAAAAATGAACGAAGAGAACATCGAGAGGGAATAAATATTTCGTTAAATTTTAAGTTTAGTAGACATAAAAATTCATTTATCAATATAAAACCCGCTAATCAATTCATAAATTTAACAAATATCACTGTTTAGATTATGAATTATCGTTATTTGTGTCAAAGATTTATCAAAATAGAAATTTAGATGCCTTTTGAACATTAAATATTTAGGATTTTCGCACACGTTCAAAGTGGAGGTAAAAGAATGCAAACCCCGGTAATATAGGCATAATATTAACCTAACATCTAGTAAGGTGATTATAAAAGCCTTTTCTAATAGGCATATTATCTGACCATCCACTAATTTTATGAGTGTATTTTCTGGTCAACAAAGAATAAATTGATTCGTGAAATAGTCTGAATAGAACTGCATCCACTTCAAAGATCACTCGAATAAGGGATAATTCCACAAATAATGATAACAAGGGCTCTCACAATTCTCGGAACTCGGATGTGACTATTTTTATATCTTGAATTCGCCAAAGATCACATAAATCAGATTAAAATTTGAATCGAATTTTTGTATTACCCCGGTAATCTAATATTACGAAGTTTTAGAACAATTAACAACGGTTTGACAGCTAGATTTTAACATATTCTCCCTATCCTATGTTCATAAAATCGATACAACCCCAACCCGGCATATCATTGTGAGTGAATCAATCTTACAAAAAATCTTTGAACCATTTAAAAAGCCGGCCACAATCCATTGCTGACCAAGTGTGATTCTCCGTGTATGTCGGTTTTAATATTTAATTCGAGTGATAAAACCTTCACAGAAGATTAACCCACCTTTAATTAAACACCACTGTATGAAATTACTTGGTTGAAATATGAAAATAGAGGCTTCTTTAATGACCTCTTAATATACTCACATTTCAGGTGGATTATAATCTAAATAAATGGCTGCGCTCTGCGATCAATGTTAGTATCAAGCCGAGACATTTTCGGAATCATTTAAGATTCAGGTTACATTTATCAAAGTTCTGAAAGTGTATGTGCCAGATTTTTTAAAGAGTTTCCTTAATCCAATCAAAAACGCATACCGAAACTCGGAACCACCTGCTTGGCTCAATCCGTTTGTCTTAATTGAATTCTATTTTATGTCGTAATGAATCGTATTCCATTAACAATCAAAATAAATATTGGTTCGAAATCACACCCAGTTAATTACGTTAATTCAGCCAAATAAAACCGTCATCTTTTGAAAAAATCTAAAAGCTTTACACAGCACTGATATAATTGAGAGATTGAAGCATTCATAAACTGGGCTTAGCAGACCTCTTGGTGGATTATACGGGATGTTTAAATAGATTAATCTTCTTCAATAATGTTTCAACTGGCACTTCAAAATAGTTTCTTTTCGGTTCAGATAACTACATGGTTATATCACAGAAAAATTTTCCAGTAGATCGTACTTACATCATCAATTAATCCAACCAAATTCTTGAAAAAAACCGATTAGCAGTTTCTTATTTTTAGATCAAATTATTAATGTAAACATAAGTAACGGAGCGTATGCCTATCCGTCACATCAATAAATAATTGATGAAGATTAACGCTACGGCATAAACAAGATCGGATGAGACAAGATCTAGCTTCATTAATTCAAATGATTGCTTGATATTTACTCCAAATTGACAAATATCCAGGCCTCCACTTTCTAAAACCCTTAAAATAACATAGTTAGAGGGTATTACATCAAGCGGAGAATTCTATTTCAATCTAGCAAAGATTACGTCGTTGAACATACTCACTTGACTTAATTTTCGTTTTCATATACAAAATCTCTTCTATTGTTGTCATCAGCAGATTGAAATCATGAACTAAGTCCCGCTCGTCCGTTTACATATTGTTCAATAATAAATAAGGGAAAATGCTTAAAATTATCGAGAATTTATAATCAGAATATGCCACCTAAACGCAATGTGTCAGTAGCAGAGTATGATATTAGAATAATGAGTTGGCTGCGTTGTTGGGGTCTCAAAACTCATATGGAATCTTTGAGGATATATTAGAGTGGTAGGCGTAAATAAATGGAAATATTTGTCGAGGCACAGCGTTATCGAAAAATTCATCTCGTTATCACAAAATTTGGGCAATTGGCATAAATTTCTACTGGTTTTCGAGGCGTGGGAGGGGATATATGGAAAAATTTTGGTTAGAAAAACGGAATCGAGCATAATGAGTGGTCTGGAGGGCCATGTACTGTACTCAATATTAAAATATCGCTGCCACTGCGCGAGCTCCGTATAATTGAATAACAACCATATAAACCAAAGTTTCTGTTTCATAAAAAGTTTTAAATTTTATGAAGGATGCGGTTCGGGTCAACGATCCCCCGTGAGATCGGATTATTTTGGGCATGGTAAGGGCCGGATCAGATATTAATTGGATGCGCGCGCTGAGATAGATTAAGATGATGGCCAATGGTACTGAAGCGTCATCGATTCAAGGCTGTGGAACCATTAAGAAAATTTCTATGATAAATTTTATGTGCCATGACAATTTGGAGATCGATCTCAATGTCGGGTTGAACGTTATTACCGGTTCAAACGGAAGTAGTTATATACTGATTAAAGGTGGAAAAAGTGCGATATTGGCTGGTCTTGTGTTTGCGCTCGGTGGCCGAGCTTCGACTACTAGCAGGGGCACCAATCTCAGGGATCTCATCAAAATTAATCGGAGGTAAGTTCACTAAAAAACTATGCCTACATTTATTCAACTAAATAAAAATGATTTCGGGAAAAGATTTGGTATTAAATATTCAATTAAACTTTCGCTCTATTAAATTTGACAAAATGTTAGTACAAAATGCATCTAATAAATTAATTACTAATAGCTTTTAAAATATTTCACAACCGGGATCAGATATACCCCAAATTATATTTTCACGATGCTAGAAAAATAAAACTAACTTGTGATACAATTACATTGACGATAGAATCAGAATCCCTAGAAACCTGGTTTGTTAAATTTCAAAGCATGGCGTTTTACTTATAGGGTTCATACGGTTTCTGCAGTTTTAACAACGCCCTTTGTTTTTAATGAATCATCACGAATTTCACCAAAACCATCCACCAATACTTCGACACTTGGTGTTTTTAGTATCATCTATCTGTTGAAGGAACTCGAGTCAGACAGTCACACTATTTCAAATAAATTTACTCTATTTCACATACTTTCCTGTTATACTTGTGATTATCTATTCTTAGGGTCTAGATTTTAAACCTAGTTATAAAATTTTAAACTCCAGAGCATATCCCAAGTTTTCTGGCATCTCAAAAATATGTGTTTTCTGGATCCTTTTACAGACGTGTCCATCATTCAATTATACTATAATAAGAATACATTCTTTATAAGTTTAAGAATTACTTCTGTAGAAAATTTAAAACTAAATACTCATGAAAAATTTACAAATATAGCAAATTCATGTTTTCTCAGCCTTTTGATAGTTCTGGATCTCGGGGCACAGCAACTTGTTATATATTTTTGATCACTAGATTCATATCAATTTAGCTGAAAACTGTATTAAGTTATGCGTTTCGGCAATTATGTAATTTTCGGTTTTGATAATTTTGCGAGATTTTAAATTGGATGCTTGGCTGGCATAATTTGTTTATGTCTAGATATCCTATAAGATTAGATCGGCATCTGTGAATGTTCAAATTCTGAATTCTGGTTTCGAAGGCTTCAAAACTGAAATATATGGCGATGTGATTACTGTGGAACGTAAGGTAACAAGTTCTGGAATTTCCACCTACAAAACAATCAATTCTGACGGTCTGGTGATCACGCGGCTCAGAGAGGAGGTCATGGCCTTGCTGGACCATTATAATATCCAGGTCGAGAATCCGATTAATATCTTGAACCAAGATCACAGTAAAACATTTCTCAACGACCGTGATCCGGGCCAGAAGTATAAATTGTTCATGAATGCAACTAATCTTGTCGACGTATACAACGATTATTTGGAAACAAAACAACAGGCAGAAATAATCACCCAGAAATTGGATAAAAAGGTCAAATCATCTAAAAACTTTAAAGATTACCTCGATACATTGACTTCCAAGCTGCTTCTTTCGGATGAATTAACGAATATCGACCGAAAATTGGAATCATTGAAACACAAAATGACATCACGAGAAATCATCAATTTGGAGCTCGAAGTTGTCAAAATTGAAGGTTTTTTAACTGAGCAACAGTCCAAATTAGATAAACTTTGCAAGTTGGAGCAAACAACTGTTCAAGAGCTGGATAGAGAAGAAAATGATTACCAGGCACTCAAGCGCGAAGCGAGCGAAACCGAGGGCCAAATCACCCATATCTGTCAACGCAAGCAAGAATATCGTCACCAAATTGGTCAAATGACCGAATCTATTCAACGTAAAAAGATAAATTGTCAAACAACTGAGGTGGAAATCAAAAACTATAAACTTACTTTGGACAATTTCAAACAGTCATTTAAAGCCACCGGTCAGCAAGAACAATTTAATAGGCGAGAAAAACTACTCGAGCAAAAAAGCGAAAAAACGTCCAACTATAACAAACTCCATGAAGAATTTGATATTATTAAGGAAAAGATAGAAACTACTCAACAAAGAATTCAAATAAAGAAGTCTGAAAGAGATAAGCTTACTCAAGAAGAACGCCAGATCAAATACGATCTTACCAATGTAAGGAAAAGGCTGGCTGCTACAATCGAAAGTTCAAAAGACAGAAGAAATATATTCGGAAGCTTCACCCAACGTCTGCATGAAAAAATCGCTATATGTGTGAAAAACAAAGAGTTTGAAATCCCACCAGTGGGTCCGATCGGTTCGTTAATAACCATTACCGACGAGAGGTGGCTTTTGTCTGTCGAAATATGTCTCAAAGATTTACTGCGATCCTATATTGTTTTCAATTTTCGCGACAGAAATTTACTCCAAAAATTGATGAGAGACACTTGTAAACCCAACGAAATACCTACCATCATTATTTCGAGCTACCAACAATCATTGTACGATTACAAAGTTAACACGCCGAAGTCTACATACCCAACTATGATGGATATCTTGAAATCGCAGAATCACAACGTGCTAAACGTGCTGATCGACCAGGTCTCGCTTGAACGAATTCTTTGCATAGAAAATGTGTCTGACGCGCGCCAGGTAATGATTCCAAGTCCTCCTCAAAATGCATCACGAGCCTTCACCTTAGATGGAGATGAAATTATTTCAGTTGACGGGCGTTCAAGGTTCTACTCCTCCGACCTCAAGGCTCCGAGATACTTGGTCAAAGACCTGACTCAAGTCATCCAGTAATTCGCAAAACGAATAGGTCTCTAAAGGAAGAATGTACTGCTATTGAAAATAAACATGATAGCCTTTCCAAAGAAATAAAATTATTTGATGAGCCAATTTCCGAACTTGAAGTTTGTCTGTTGCTAAACCATAGGCCGTTCTTTCAAAGATCAATTATGAAGAAAAACGGGCTGGTTCGCGTCTCTCTCGCCTTCAACAGGTACGATCGTGTTTATCATAACTTTTTATTCATTTATGGAATCCGAAACAACAAACAATTAAGCCGTTTCAATAATTTAACGTAGTATCGATAACTTCTATTCCTCATTATTTTAGTCAATCGATTGGACAGACATTTATTCATTGTGTTGTTTCTCATATCGTCAAATGCGACGTGACTCATTCATTGAAAAAGAAGATAAATGCTTTTTATTTCTATGGTCTACAGTCAACTCCGGTTATGTGCACAGCCTCTGGACCGAGAAAAAACGTGCACTTAACCTGAGTGTGCGCTTATCTGGTGTGCACTTAACTGGAGATGACTGTATTTGAAATCAGAGAGTTGCGAGTTTTTATATTAGAAGCTCAATAGTTGAAAAAATTTGTAATCACTTTGATGTTTGGTCTCCATAGATATCTCTTGGTGGTATTTTTTGAACATTTTTTGTTTGTTTGTTTTTATTATAAAACGGTTATTATTTTGAACTGGTTACATTTTCAGGAGATTAAAGAATTGGACAGCGAATTAGAAGGCTTGGAAGAAATTGATCAAACATCTTTTGTATGATGCCATTAATGTAAGGACAAAGAAGTGATGGCTCTTGAACAAACAATTAAAACATTGGAATCTACAGTAAGTGTAATGACTAAAACCAGCTCCAAACATATACTGGCGAATTGGATGAAATGCAAACAACGTACAACAGAATAAAGGTGGAGTATGACACGATCTTGTCACAAATATCACAGTTTCAAGCAAAATGGGATAAAATCAAGGTTGTTTATTATTTACTAGGAACAATCCAACCAAAAAATAAGAGCAATATCAAAATTAACTGGAGATACGAAAGGTCTTCAGGAGACGATAACAAATACGAGTGGAAAGATCGCTGAGATAAATGATCAATTATCTGATTTACACAAATCGATTAATGTAATCCCGCATTTTATCAGTTTCAAAGACATCAACTTCCAAAGGGTGCATTTATTAGAACCGAAGAATCACTAGAAGATATCAAAATTGAGATCACTAAACTTGAGACGGCAGCTAAAACAATCCAAATTTCACCATTGGAGATTGAGAAACTTAAATCGGAATATAACCAGATATCAAAGACATATAATGATCAAATCACAAAAATAAATGAGTTGAAATTACTTGCGCCAGTAGGGTCAATTACAATCTAGAAATTGGAAAGCATGCTGGCTGTTCGATTGAATGATTACGTCAAACTCCGCGAGTTCGTTGTTGTACAAGCCCAGTCTAATTTTCAAGCATTTTTGGAATACCGTGGATATGATGGATCACTTAAATTTGATCATGAAGCCCAAAAATTGTATATTGATGTACCCTGTGTTATTATTTAGGTTAGTTCAATCGGAGACACTTCGATTTCCAAAAATACAAAATGTCTTTCTGGTGGAGAAAAGTCATTTTCAACGTTGTCATTCGTTATAAGTTTGTGGGAGTCAACCGACTCACCATTTAGATTTTTGGACGAGTTTGATGTTTTTATGGATGTGATCAATCGGAAAACAGCTCTTAATTTGTTGAAAGATTATGCCACGTCCCACCATGATCAGCAATTGGTGTTGATCACACCACAGGATGTTAGGTAAGAATGGTTAATATATTAGCGACCTTTTATCGAATCCCGATGTCACTGTTATTAAGATGGATGACCCAAGATGATATTTTGTAAATGTTAGTTTTATTTTTTACGAACTTAACTGATACCCATCCGATCAGTTAATTACTTTTGTCAAACGACTATCGGATGAATCATCCGCCCTTGCAAGTTTAGTACTGAGTCAACGTTTTCAAATTCTCACCACTCCATCAGTCAAAAATTTACCATTGAATTTCTATAAAATACCAAAGCCTTATCGAATAACGCATATCATTTAACGGAAAGGATCCTCTAATTTTCAGCATTGGTAGCGTCGTTGATCCCAGTTATGCGCACCCTCGAAAACGTGGATGTTTAAATGAAGTTCTGTTCTCATTTTCCTTATTTTGAACTTTTGTTATTGCACTAGTTATTTAAGTTAAGTCAACTTTGTCTAAATGAAACAACAAGAGTGTTTATTAGCATCGAGCGATGAGTTGGCTGCATATAATGCAATAAATAACGGTGGTCGCTTCCCAAGGTAGACAAGTTAGGAAAGAGTACACTATTACGGGTGACAGTGCGCACAAGCGATTTTTTTTAGTAGTGCGGCTAAATTTAGATTTATTTTACAGAACTAAAGATTTCTACCAACTAATTGATAATAACGATCAGGTGATCACTTTTCAAAATGGGCTCATGGCTTCATCACGTGTGTGCTTCAAATGCCAAATTAGCTGTAGTGTTGAGGCTGACAATACCGGGTTTTGCGACCAATAGCGTCACCTGTGACGACCAATAACATCACTTGTATTGAAATAAATGTTTGAACTTAAAAAAGAACTGTATCGACCAAAATGAAAAGTATTTACAGGGTTTCTCGACAAAAATGGAATATTTGTCAATTAAATTGGAATATGCGCAGATTGAATTGGAATTTTTGTCAATTGAATTGGAAGATTTGTCAATTGAATTGGAATATTTTTTTAATAATAAAAAGAATAAAATGAAATGAAATATTTTTAATAAAAATCTTGGTATTGCATTTATCAATCAATTATTTCGGTTTTTTCTAAGGCAATCGAGAAATATTTTTCCACGTGTTCGAAATAGAGGGTTTTAACTTCAATTTCGTTTATGAAAACTTCAATTTAGTCCTCTCATAATTTCATTTAGTTTTGACTTTTACGATTACG
>JWZT01004706.1:0-12459 GCA_000827895.1 Thelohanellus kitauei
GTTTGGTTAATACAGTCAAAATCATAACTATTTTTTAAAGCATTGTGAACTGTTTTAACTAACTGTGACTAATGTAACCAAAACATAAATATTATTTATTGTAACAACAGTCAGCCGCTTGTATTTCATTTGCTTACAAATAAAAACATATTTTGATATAAGCATAGATAATAAATAACAGATTAATTCATGGTTTACAAATATTACTGTTAAACAATAGAACTTCCCTAGATTTTAAAAAAATACGTATCTAGAAATAACGAATGAAAATACGGTTTAATTAAATCAATATCTGTCAATGATGTATTATTTCTGTAAAAAATCTAGTTTCAGTTTACTGTCATATATTTGCCGATATTTTGGATTATAAGGTGCATTTATACTCATACTTAGAATTAAATCTCTAAGATAATACAAAATACTGATCTAACATTTTATAAATCTGATAAAGAGGTTTTGATATTAATAATTGTAAAATATGCTATTTGATGGAAAATTTTTTAATGACTAGTTTATATATAAGAAATGTAAAAAAGAACTTTGTTTGTAAAATAGTACGAGGCATTCATGGAGAAGTATCAAATTTCCAGTAAAAATTACATACACGGACTATGAAGCCGGTGATAACTGGAGAATTTATGAGTCAGCCACTATCAAAAGGACCTATAAATAAAAGGATATTTCATGAACGTTCAGTCTGTGAGGATACATTGAATGTCGAAAAATATACAACGACGTTATGGAAATTTAGATGCTCAATGTATTGATGGAGATTTCAAAAATTGTCAAAAAAAACTAGAATTCAATTAGCTATTTTTAAATCTCAAAATATTTTTTATCGTTCGATTTTTTTTATTTTTAAAAACACAATTTATAATTTCGTACGCATGACATTAATCGGACGGTTGTGAGATATACCATCAATGCCAGATTTCTTCCTCCAAAATAAACAATTAGTTTAGTCAATTTTTTATACGAAAAATAAACCTTATTCATTATTTATAGCCTCTTTCTATTGAATCCAATTGGCAATCAATAAAAACAATCTAATTCGTACCATAGACATACTATGTCGTGCGATTTTATTATACATAAATACTGCACAATTTATAAATATATATCTTTGATATAGAAACTATTAAATTTTTTTTATGTCATAAATATTATTTTACCCAATAAGATAATTAAAATGTAAATAATTACATGTATAACGTCAGGAGATATACTTCGCAAATCCATATCAGAATCTTCAAATGTTTCATCATCATTAGTAGAATGATTCAGCCATGAGTCTATAAATTGAATTCAGTAGATACCAACTAGTGATTCCATATCTGTTGGACCTTCCTCAGAAGTATTTGGAGCCTGTTTAAATATATTCATAATATATTTGTGATTAGTAAAAGTTAACAAAAACTTTTTTGTTTAAAAATTATGATATAATACCGTCAAGGATAATTTTACATATTACATCGATTTTTAATTTCGATTGTTGATATCCAATAATAATATTATTCTCATTTCGTTTTTGGGGATTGTGTAAATTAATGGAATAAAACATTGTGGTATAAATATTGATTTTTCACATTTTGAAACTTTTATGGGTTTTAAAAATTAGGTTTTTATAGAAAATTACATCATGAATATGTCCTCGTATCTCTTCGTCGTTTTGAGTTTGTTCGACGGTTTGTAATGGTTCAGATTCCATCTGCGGTGATTCTTTCCTTTTCGAAGTCTAATATATAAAAGATAAAAAAATTTCATAACATTATTTGAATTCAGATGTAATATATCAATGATTAAACGTTAAAATCGATTAGGATACTAAGCTAACAATAAAAAAGAAATGGCAATTTTACAATTTTTTTTTCAAAAATGTCACAATTTTCTGACATTCAAAGTTTTCAATTTTATGTCTCAATAAATTGATATTTATATAGATTCTACCTTTGAGGTTTGTTAGCATATTCATTCATATTCAAGAGTGGAATATTTTCTGCATTTTACTGATCTTTGAATTTGCTTCATTACGAAGAATCTTTTGTAAATTAAAGTTTCTTTAACAATTCAATGTCAGAAAATTTGGATGTCATCATCAGAACGTTAGCTATTTTGCACAGAAGTATTTTAGTGTATTACATGATGTTTTTAGTATAAAATGATAAGAAGATGCTGTTGATACAGATCATTTTTAATTAGTTTTTTGGCGCTTAATTGTCATTAATTTAACCCTGATAACCGATTTATACATACACTTTACTCAAAGAAAATATTATCAATTCTGGATCATATTATTATATTTGAGAATTTCATTAGGTTATTTGATTAAATGCATAACTATTATAATGGATAATTCAAAAAATTTTATTTGTAACGGATGTGGTCGAAAAATTCATCCATAATATTTTATTTAAACGATTTTATATAATTCAGATTTTTTTCTAAAATATTACACACAATCAATAATGATTTTTTAAATAACTGTATTATTTGGGTTTTTGATATTTATATATAAATACAAATTACCTTTTTAGAACTCGCTGATTGATGAGACCTGCTTCTAATAATCTTAGATTTAATATACGTCTGAGATATTCTTTTAATAATAAATACGACGAAAGATACCGAAAATTGACTTAATTTAAAAAATGTTTAAATGCAAATAAAACTCAAAAATCCAAATAAGATAGGCTTGGGATTCTTTATCAAAAACTATTTTCATATATTTATATTTATATAGGAATTTCAAAAATTAATTTATTCTGTTCGGATGAATGCTGTAGTGTAATGGTCACACAGAAGGCCGATTTAAGTATATGGTAGAAGATATATTTGACAGTATTTAAATACAATAATGTATTTATAAATATGCATGAATTATACAGTCTATGAAACGTTATTCAAAATATATCATAATCTTTACAAATTAAAAAATGCATCGGAATATTGACAATTTCTAGAATTCAACATTTTTTTATCGCAAAAATAGAAAATTTTTGATCACAATAATAGCGTGAAAAAAAAATTCTGTTTTAACTAATTTTTTTAGTTTTATCAGAAATAAACTTACAAGACAATCAAAATAAAAAATATAAGCTTATCAAAATGATATTGATAAAAAAAGTCCCAGTATTTAATTTCAGTGAGTTTTTTAATTAGATGCGAATACACAAAACAATTTTTTTTTAAGTTATGTTTTCTGAATTGAACCTCAAAAGTTGATTTCATAAATGTTTTCAGTTCATATATAATATGTATATTTGACAATTTGATAAAATTATATTCATGATGTGTTATAATAATCTGTTCAATACTTACCCTAGTATTTAGAGTAGTTTTATAGTAAGGATGATCCAGTTTAATATCTTCATTCATCTCCTCTATTGTTTTCTAAGAATAAATATAGAATAAAAAAAATATATCGATTTATAAAATTAAACTGGAAAAATAAAGCATGTCATCACACAAATCGCAATGATTTATTGACGTTAATATTTGTATCTAATACGAGGGTAAAAAAATAGACAAACATTTATTTACTTTCAAATATAGCGATTGTAATGAATTTTAAGTACTTAAAATCAAAAATCCCTGAATCTGTCCCCTAAGTGATATAATCAGGGTAATTGAATTAATGACACTGTGATTTCAATATAATTATTACATATAATCACACTCTAAACAGAAAAAATATTTTCTTTAATACTCATAAGTCTACTCTGACATGTTTATATATTTAAAGTATTGTATCAATGATGATATGATTGCTTCCTACTTTGTTTTATCAAAAAGATGTTTAAAACCACTGTTTGTAATAGAAAATAGTTTAATGTATCAATATTAAACAATAAAATAACATTTTTTGATTCTCAATACGAATATATTGTTTAATTATACTTACATTATTCATTTTTTACAATTCGTTAGCGATCGTAATGTTTAATGAATGACTGAGAGATGTTACAAAAACTCGAATATTGATATAATTTGCTATTAACAACATAAATCTCTTAATAAAGTTGACCAATAATTTTCTTATAAATTCGATTTTCGAATAAGCCTATTTATTTATTTGGAAAAATTATACTTTAGTTAAGTATATGGATTTCATAAAATAAATTTTTTTTAAACATCTAACCAATAATTAAACATGTTTATTCAACGTAATAAGAATAAGAGCATGCGGTGGGTTGACTCAATAAATTTTTGGCATATAAGAAAAAATATCAAAAAAGCTTTTTTAAATTAAACTTGTAAGATTCCATCTAAATCCCAGACACCATGGCAACATATAAATGTTGAGAAATTCATTTTTGAGATCATATATACCCAGGGATTTTCAGAATCTTACATAAATTATGATATAATTAAATAAATATAATAAATATACANTATTCTTAACAGAAATGGTATAAAAAACATCTAGACATATCAATATTTTGACCCCATGAATAAATCCATTAACTTATGTTTTAAAGTAATTTTTTTAATGTAATATTTTTATATTGATAGATCTACATACTAAATAAAATATGTGCACCTATTCAAAAATGTAACGCGGATGAGCAAAATCTTTAAGAGAAGATGAAATTTAGGTTGAAAGACATGCGCGTTTGATGCTTGTATTCAATGAAATATTTTAAATTTGAGCAATGTCAATGGAAATATATTTTAAATATTGTTGTACTTTAATGAAGTACCTTTTTCAAACGTTCTGGATATGATACACCTGATATTAGATTTGGGTCATATGCAGACCCTTATATTATATTTTTCATACCTCCTTCTGAAAGACCGATTAGGCTGTATCCGGTTACTGAATCACCTTGTGCCTACATTATAAGAATTTTTAATGTTTATAGTCGAGAATTATTAAAAACATAACGTTAATTATCTAATTTTACTATAACACTAAAGATAAACGATTTTATTTTAGCTATGTAATTATATGAAAGTTTTTTATTAAGTTTTGGTGACACCGCCAGAAAATAAGTGTTTTAAGTTAAATTTTTGAATTGAACAATTCAATTAGGCATACCATAGAGGTATAAAATACGCAGATATAAAGTAAATTAAAGAAATTTGTTAATTTTCTATGATTTTGTTTTTTTCGTGACCTCCGACATGGGTTTATAGATAGCGATATTAAAAGTAAGTATCGTGTTAAGTGGTGATTTCATGAAATCCGAAAATGGTATATCACCAAATGAAATTCGACCGTTCTAAGTTTTCAAAAGTTCATGTGTGATAATATATCCATTTATTTCGCGATTATAAGATACGTCGTATTTTACAAATAAATAAACATTTGACTGTATATCAGCTAAGCTTGATGAAATACATCGAAAATTTTGTTCGATGAGTCGAACAAAACAATATGGGAAATAAAATGTGCATCGCTACCACAGAATAGTTTAAATTCTAAAAAATATATCAATTTATGATTTTGTAACTTAAAAGAGCGAAGAAAATTTTTTACTTTGACCATTATTCAACCTTCCTCAACCGGAAAGAAATTTTTTATAAATGGATATTTGAATTAAAAAGCATTTTACCCGGAAATGAGTTAGTGTTATTATAATCCGAATAGAATCGCAAGTAACCACAGTACATGGATATTGCGGTGGTTAGTACTGGCAAACATAGATATATGGTTAAAGGTTCAAAATCAACTAAATTTTATGAATACTTTAGCAAATTCCTTAGTGTTTAATTTTAATACGAATATCTCTAAAAGCTTAATTGAATTACAAAAGCTATATTTGAGAAATCATTATTTGAAATTGCTGAAAAATACAAATAACTCTGAAGCCGCAAGAACAATTAGGCCCAGCATGCACATTTCTAAATAAAGTGATTTCAGATATCGCAATACTATCGTTAAGTAAGAGGTAGTGTCCGGGTCTAAGGCTTTTCATCTTTCCGGAATTGGCTGCAGTTCAAAAAGTATATGAGAAAGAAATTCTCAACAAACACTGTTTTTTTCATTATATGAGAGAAATAGTTGTAAGTAGCTAGGATTTTCGTCTTAAATCGCGTAGATCTCCTATTAAATCATCCTGATAGAATATTTTTTATCAGATCATTGTAAAATGTCAAAACTGTACTCAAATGAAGCAAAAGTATAACCTAATCCATAATATAAAGTTTACTTCTGAGAAAACAGTTCTCAGATTTTTTTATTCATTATTTAGAATGATATGTGCCCAACTTCTATGAAACAGTGTAAATAAAATGAATGAATATGTTTTAAAATAATTTTTATATTCCAGATTTTTTTCCGAAACCAGATTGAGGGTTCAAATTATATGCCAATATTTAGAGACTCATTACAATTATCGATAACGACATCTGATCATAAACGTAATTCGATCTCAGAACAACGCTCTAACACGGTTTAATTCAATTTAATAAACATATAAATGGTAAAATTAAACGGATTATCTATTTTTTGCTGTAGGTAACATCTAACGATATGCTGGTCATTAATAATGATTCCATTATACCCCACGAACACATCTATAAAATCATGCCTTAAATTTAACATCTTAAATTACTTGGTGATAAAAATTTTCAAATCATGATATCAGCTCGGTAAGAATCATTTTGATTTAAGAGATTTAAAATGATATATTTTTACCATAATTAATTAAAAATGATTGCTTGATTCCCGATCTATAAGATGTTTTAATCACAAAATCTTAACACTATTCGAATTTCAACGAGAAATCTCAGGTCTGAATGTTACCGATAAACGCGAGTGTTTATTAGAAATTCTGGTTGCGTCGAAGCCATACAAACGCGTATTAATACCATTACAACTTAGTATCTTTACATAATTTACGTAAATAAACTAGTTATACGTTTTGTGAATATCATCCAGATGGAAACTTGGTCGATGTAAAACTGTATAATTATCATCTCAGCATCAATTAATAAAGATTTGATGCTGATATCATCATAAATATGTGCTTATTAGTATATTGATGACGTTGAAAAATGTCTGGGTAGCTCAAGTAATAACGATTAGATTGAAGTTTGAAATTTCCTAAATAAATGCAACTTATTCATTATATAAATTATCAAATTCTCAAAATTATGCAAGATATCTCTTTAAAAATTGCAAGCAGTAATATCGTTAGATGCAACATGCAAAAATAACGATTTTTGCATCGTGATTTTTTAAATAAAAAAAAGTTTGCATAAAAGTGTATTATTGTAAACCGTTAGAC
The DNA here is from genome assembly GCA_000827895.1 of Thelohanellus kitauei. Taxonomy (NCBI): domain Eukaryota; kingdom Metazoa; phylum Cnidaria; class Myxozoa; order Bivalvulida; family Myxobolidae; genus Thelohanellus; species Thelohanellus kitauei. The sequence continues at coordinate 7,233 of JWZT01004706.1, forward strand.
TCGTCAAAATCGATACACCTTACATAAATAAAAAACGATTCCTGCTTTTTGTGTAAAAACTATTCATGGGTAGTTGTGAGCAGTGCTCGTTTAACAATTCGCATGGAAGAGAGAAACTACAACTATTGAGACATTCATCATCTCCTAACCTCATATAAACCGTTTATTTAAAGAAAACATGTTCAGTTTTATTTCGTTAATCGATTTTGTTATATATCCTGTACTAACCTTCAATATATTCATACAAAACAGTTGAAGTGTTTATGTTCTACAGTCAGTTTTACATTAAAAAATATATGGAGGATTATTCATCTCGTTTCCCTGTCTTCATATCCGTGATAAGGATCCTGGCGATCAACATGATATTCTGATGCAGGACTTCTCCAAAATAATTACATTTTACATGAGTGGATAAGTGCTGTTGGGGGTAAAGCAGAATAATTATCTCTATATCAGAATCTTTTAAATTATTTTACTTCTTTTAAAGTAGGCATGCTTTTCAAGTACATGACAGGAATTCAATAAATAAATAAGCCAAATTTAATTTAATAATTCATTAGAGAATATCAATTTATAGATGATACCAAATGAAATTATCAAAAGCAATTCATCATAAATATTGCATCAAAAAATATTTATAAAACATTTTGAAATCACTGATATTTATATTGAAATTTACAAAAAGCGCATTATTCAATCCCCAACGTGTTAACAAACAAACTACTATCATTGTATGTAAGGAAAGAAATATTGGATTAAGGTATATTTTATGACAGTTATCATATACTTTTTTCAGTATTTAATTACAAATTTTGTCAATTCATCATTAAGGGTTATATAAATCAGTCGTGTTCAATATTTAGAGGGATGATTTTATTTAATGTTGGCATAATGAGTAATACAATCAAATTACAACACCATTCGACATAATAAATAACAGTTAGATGCTAGGCACTTCATCTTAATATAGAATCACCTCAGTCAAAGGTTACATAGAAATATAATTGCTATGTAGTTATTTTCTTTTACCGCTAATTGATTTGGTTAATTTTAACTTGTTAAAATATATAAATCATTTAGAATAAAATATTTATACCATTTATCGCATTTTAAATGATTTTCATAAATTATCTATCAATCAGAATGCCTTACATATGTTTAAATATATTAATTTCTGAAAAATATTTAATAATAAATCAAATTTACTTTGCTATACAAACCAAAACTTTATCACATTTCATTTAATAATATATTGTCTAAAATAGAAATACCTCATCAAAATTCTGAATTTCATCAAGATTGATGTCTGGATTTATTAGCGTTAAATCGTCATTGAACCCAAAGAGCAGGGAATTCTCCTAAATTTTATAATTTTCAAACATAGAAATTAACTATGACTTTATAATAATATCTATTATGTATAACATATTCAAAAATTGATATATAATTAAATTTAATTGATTGGTGAATATAAATTTATTAAATTTCAAACTCAATCCTTAAATTATCCGATGAAAACAAGACAAAAATTGTTAAAGAGGGTCTAACATGATTAAAAATAAATTTTATGAATAGGATATTCAACATATTTAAATATTTTGCAATCTATCAAGTTTTAATGATTCCAGATATTTTTAATAATACAATATGTTTAAAATAATTATTATTTTAATATATTTCCGATATTGGGAAAAAGAAGATATTGAGCAGAGAAATTAAAAATGAATCATTTATTTGATCAAAATAAACTTCTTTTGAAAATAAAGTAAAAACAAAAGCAAATTAGCTATTTGTCAGTATATATTTGCTGAATCACGATAATAATTTTATGCAATTCTCGGATATAAAAGGGCTAATTTTTAAATTCATAGCAAAAAGATTTAAATTGATAAGCCATTGTCATGTGACCAAATTATGAGAAGGTATTAAATTTCTAAACCATGAGCTTAAATAATACACCTAAATTTAAATATCTCGTTTTTGTTCAAATTTTTGACACATTTTAATTTATTTAAATTCAAATTAGTCGAAGTTCAAACAAATAAGTACGTAATATATAAGTTCAATTAATACAGCTACCCTTTCAAGATAACAATAAAATTAAAAACTCATAAGATTTATATTGAAAACTATATAACCACCAAAAAATTACATGTTGATTTTTGGATTAAAAATATGAAAGATGGTTGAATATTTTGACATTAAATCAAACGCTGCTCCCATAAAAACAATTCATGATTTCTTTTAAACGAATTGTTTTTTAAAACCTTTCCTTATTTAACCATGTACTCAATATATTCAATGAAAACTAGACAACAATCATCGGATATGATGGTCTTTATGAGTAATGTATTAAACATTCATGAAGGATGTATGATATTATTTTTTAATAATTTGATCAAAATCTGAAAATCTTTCATTATTCGTTCGTCATAACGATAGCTGTATTTATAAAATGATTATCAATTATTATCTTAAAGTGAACACATTTTTAATTTAAGTAACTTCACATGTAAATATCTATAAATATTCAATATTTTGCCTTCCAAATCCAAAAATAAAACCTATTCTTAATACATGATAAAATTGATTCCATTTTAAACTATGAAGATTCATAAGGAGTTATTTAGCGAATGTTAGAAATATAAATGATTCTATTAATATTTTATTTTTATAAAAACTAAAATTTTAACAGTTTATCACTAAACTTTTTTAAATTAATCAGGATATAATTATTCATTTTGCCTAGTCAACATTTTATATACAATGTTGGGAATTTTAAAACCAAACACATTTTAAGATATATAATTTGATTTGTTAATATGCATTGAAAAAAAATAATGAAATCACAAAATTACAGGTCATTCCAAATCAGATTTAAAGAATGTCATAACATAAAAATTAATTTTAGATTATATAAACAACCATGCTTAGAACCTTTTTAAAAATTTTTATAATTGCGATAAATCATAATTGATATAACTTGATTTCATAATTTCTTTGCTGGTTAATTATTTTAGAACACAAATGTGTTTTCTTTCAGAATTATCGAGAAAACAAAATGGTATGCAATTAATTCATTTTTTCATAAAATATAGTCATACTAAACTTCAATGCATCGAATTTAGGTCTACATTTATCCACTAATTTTGACGTAGAAGTGCATTAAATAAATGCATTTTTCATTTTATCATTCATATTTAGCTTTTTAAAATATTTGAATAAATTTAATTTATTTTATAAATAATATTATCATTAACCAGATATTATATATGAATAAAAAGTCACATCGTCAGTTTTTGGAACTATATCGGATATATCTCCTAGAAGATGAGTTTTTGGAAAATATTCTAAATTTATATTTGATTATACGACGTTTGTCAGAACCAGATTTTCGTTGCGTCCGTTGGGGTTTCAAGTTTGGATTCTAAATATTGATATCAGGATATTAAATATAATTGATTCCAATAAAATTGCGAATTTACAGATATTAAAAAGTTAAATAAAATGTAAAACCAATCATAAAGATTAGTTCAGGTTTATATAATTAGAAATAAGTTTATATTTGATCTGACAATAATTAGGCACCAATCACAGAAAAGATATCGTTTAATATGTAAATTCAATATAAATATCTTCATTCCAAATCAAAGAAAAGCCTTTATGTTTTTATTTACATGTCGTTTAAAAACCTTTTGATCAAATCAAAGGTTCATTTAAAATCTATTTATATCCCAAACAAAATGGTTCGAAAAAGAAGTATATATTTGGAAATTTTTTCACATTAACGTTATGAGTATCTATGTTTAAAATATTTTATATAATAAGAACAAACACCATCATCAAAAATCATATATTAACCATAATTTTTTTAAAATCCTAGTGAATGAATGAGTCTTACGTTTTACTTTGATTGATATTAGTAGCAATTTCAAGCCATAGTAAATGAATTAATGCCAGGTTAATTTTTATGTGTACGTTCACAATGTTAATTGCATATCAAAATGGTTTAATCGTAACTTTTTAATACGAGATTAATCGATTTGGATAAATCCTTATATAATGATAAAATTGAGTAAAAAATATTAATATGTTTATAGACTATGGGCGGTCATAATTAAAAGCATTCATATTTATCAAAGAAAGTATATTTTTTAAGTAAAATTTAACATAATGATATGTAGTTACGAAATGTTTCATTTTCGTCTCTAATCGATAAAGTTTTATTATAAATCAAGCTGATCCATTTATTCATAAAAAAATATAGAAGGTTCAAACTATAAAAAAAATGATAAATATATTGATTTTTTCAAAATAGATAATCATGTTTCTTAAGCCTAAAAACACTTATTTAATTTAGTGCGAGATAGAAAATTAGATCTGCGCAAATATTATGAAATATTAGATAATTTCGAAATGCTAGTATATAATTTCATTTTATTTGATACGCTACTAATAAGTAATATTGACAGATGATAATCAATCAAAATATAAATAAATAGGTCAATATTTGATTCTAATTCCATGCGAATAATTCATCGATACATTAAATATAAAAGTGAAAAATTGTTATACATTTTTATGTACAAAATATTAAAACACTGGCTTTACATATCACATAAATTTCTTTCAAACCGGACTGATGTTAACTATATCACAAAATTAACCTTTCGTACTTTTAATGTTGGATTTCCTTAAACAAGGGGTATCTTTTGGTTTCACGTATATATTGTCAGAAAAACGTTATATTTTGAAAATTTTATTGTGTTTAATTGATAAATTATAAAAATTCAAATTATAACTTCCTGCAACATATGATGATATTTCTTAAGAAACAAAAGTCAATTAATATTAAATATTTTTAAACAAAAACTTATTAAAACTTACTTGTTTCTTTAGTAATTCCCATGCCAATCGCTGTTGTGTACGATATCTATCATTTCTGGCTTTTCGCTTTTCTTTTTGCTAAAGATCATTATATATAGCATAAATAACGTTAAATAAGCATTGAATTCACTCAGAGAATCTTGAAAAGATATATAAGTTAATGTCATAAATACAAAACAAAAAAGAATTCTGCGATTATCTAATATTAATTTTTTAAATATGGTTTTGTGATATCATTCAAATCTAAAGAAAGGTTTATTTTTAAGGTTAAATAGCCTGTTCCAAGATTTTCGAAGATCATATAATTACTTCTGCAATCAATCAAAATTATATTCTTTTG
>JWZT01004708.1:0-10082 GCA_000827895.1 Thelohanellus kitauei
GCTGTCAATGTCTTAATAGTATTTCTAAAATATGATTACGTCATTGATATTAAAAGAAATTAATTAAATAGGTACATATGTAGTTTGAGTCAATTTTAATGTCCAAAAAATAGTATTTTAAAGAAGAACGCAAGACATATATATAAAAGGATTTTTCATAAAAAAATGTGAATTTGAGATATGTCTGATTCTCAGAAATATAAGTCAAAGATTTCGTAAATCTAAAAAAATAAACAGGGTAGACAAAAAAATTCTTTCAATTGCACACATTAATATTTATTTATTAATAATAAAGTATCATTAAAAATTAGAGTTCAGTTCTTTTATATCAATATTTAAACGTTTCATATAAATTACCTGATTTTCAGTACCGAATATCTGACTCCACTAGGATGACTTTCAAATTTTCCGATAAGAATTTATTATAGAAATTAAATTTTAGAAAGATTCTTTTCTTTTTAGTCAAAATCAAATCTCAGTAAAATACATGACATATTCAAGTCTGAATCCGAATGATTATTATCACAAACAATAAAGGTAAAATATATATACAGACAACTCTGGTCAAAGGCACAGCCTCGGGACTGTGAAAAATTGTGCACTTAACCGGGGTGTGTAGATATTAGGAATAAATATACAGAATCGCATAGAAACGCGACCAAAATTTTGGGTGAACCTAACCTGAGTGTGCGCTTTTCTAGAGTTTCTGTAAATATCAATTTATTAAAATATACAGCTTCGTAACTCTTGAATGCTATCATCGGATAGTCGGTCATTTTTGACGAAAAATGGATTACTATACCTCAAAAAATTAAATTTTCACAAATATAATTCAAAATTGTCACGGAATTCATATTCTATCACAAGACGATTGTAGCATTGGAATAATGAATCATTTTATACTTAAGCATGAAGGCCCCTATTGCCCCAAATGAAGAAATTTTATCCATTATTTAGTTTTACGGAGATATATTTAACATTAACTATGAGCTCAAAGAGACAATCAATTGACCATTTATCAGAGTTTTCTAATAAAATGTGTTATTAATTTTTATGCAGCATTAATTATAGTAAATGCTTGCAAACAATTTTTGTCAAAGTTTTCCTCCGCGAATAAAGATTTGGTAGAGCTGCAAAAGTAGACTTGAAAGATAGAAATCATTTTAAAACGTCAAAGAATGGTTATAACATGCTCATTATAAATTTTTCTTGCATCGATCCAATTATATCACCATCATTATTACAGATAATAAAAAAAATATTATTTTTATGCATTTATGAAAGCATAAATTGTGTTTAATAAGTTTCGTAAGTTTTAATTTTGCCCGGCTAATAATTAATTGACGATAAAGTTGGATTAGGTTTTTATGTCGAATGTTATAGATTATATGATCATCAAATAATCGTCTATGTTCTTTGTTGGTTATCGTACCAAATTATAAGAGCTATACAGTTGGTAATTTCGATGCTAATCATTGACATACCACCTACACGAGCATTGATTTGTCTGGAATCATTTTTGTATCTCAAATATAGCAAAGTATTGATCGTTCATTTGGTAAGACGCTCACATATTATGTATCATATATCGTTTCATGTCACAGTACTAGCCTTTGAAAGTAAAGAATTTTTTTTTAATTATAACGAGGATGTATTTTCACTTTGATGAAGTTTGGTCATTTTTGGTGTTGTGGATTATCATGTTGAAAATTTCGTAATATTTTTGTACTCGTTTTTTTTAGAAAACTTCGCAATCACCACTCACAGAATATCATGTCGAAATAAATCAGAATTTATCCTTTTTGTCGATTTCTTTGAAATCAGGGGCATTCTATGAGCTTTTTCTGAAAAAACATATGGATTTTTAGGTATTTTTGTGACATATCGAACTGTGTTAGAACATTAGAATTCCATTGATATAAATGCTCTTGTGGCGATGTACTTTCAAATAATCATATATTACAATATTAATAAACTTCAGGTGATTCATATGGTTACTCTAAACTGTCCCGAATTATTCTAGTTGTATTTGTATTTCAATGTACCTTTTTAATTGTTATAACTCTTGTCATAGGAATATAAATTGAAAGTGGAACCCTTCGATGTCTATGACGATGTAGGAACATGTAATATCTTTCATCTTTTGACAGGAAAAAATTTAAGTGGTAAAAAACCTTGATTTTAGCAAATCACTCCAAATACAATAACTCTTATATGAGCATATCCGTTGGTTTCATAGAAAAAAGACGTCTGGATCGCAAGTGTCCAGTGTCGGTCAGGTTACGACTCGTGACCAGTACTTATGAAATAAACAATTGCGAATGGTCCGAATTTCGAAGTTATGGCATAGAATATACATCTCAAAAATATCTAGTCGAAGCACTGCTTCTATTAGAGCAAAAACACTACTTGATTCTTTTTCTCTAGTTAAAAAATATGAACGGTATTCCATTTCTGTAATTAAATGCTGTAATTACATTTAATCGGCTATTACTTAGATATAACTGTCAGTAATATTTTGTCAGATATTGCTGTCATTCTCTTAATGAAATACTCAGAAAAAGAACATAAAATTATAAAAATAAAATTTCCTTGTGGTGAGTAATTCAAAAATATACTATTTCGAAGAATCGCATCTGGTCACAATAATTTTGTGAACAATATCAGTCACCTAGACTCATCGTATGCCATAAGTGTATATTTATCATTCTTGGCGAGTTAAGCATGGTAATTTAGACAGTATTTATTCAAAACAAAATCAATTTAATCGTCTTTTCTGATAATATAAAATATAACTGCAAGTAACAATAGTAAAATAGTACTGGTTTCTAATTTAGCGCATGTAAATAGACAACGAATGCTACAATTACCCGATTTCTTTGTTAATTTTTAAAAACTAAAAAATAAAAACTACTGTTTTTATTTGACTGTTTTCGTTGATCTCATCATTGTTAGAAGAACAAACGATACCAAAATTTAAAATAATATATATTTTTGAAAATCTATCTAACATCGCAATTAGAAATACGAGCAGGCGCATATTTTTGAGTTAGAGATCTTATTAAGGTGTACAGAGTGAAATATTACATACAAACACGACTGAATTTTTATATACCTTTCAGATACCGCAAATAATCGTTCTCTTATATCCCAACTATTTAATACGTCTCTCCGATGCAATTATACGTATTCTGTTGTTACGGTTAAATCTGAAAATATTCAAATAGAATTATCATATTATACATTCAAATATAAATATTTTCTTCAGAATGTGATTTGTTACACTTCCTCAATTATTAATTACTATGATGCAAGTTTCAAGAGCGTCAAGACCGGGTATATGTTGTAAGTATCCGAATACATAAGTTAGCGAATTCTGTGTATATTTGATTTAAGGTGTATTTTTTCATTCTAACAAATACTTTCTTTGATAAGGTCTAAGTACAGCAGGATTTCATATGTAGAACTAGGTCCCAATTATTGATTAGCTATTAGCCACACGAATCACGCCGAGTTATTATCGTTATAATAATACATTCTCTGAATTTTCGGAATTTGAAATTTAGTTTAAAAAAATGATACGAACCGTACAAGTGTCTATTTGTGTCGAATCATACTTTGATATATAACATCTATGAAGTTGTTTCAGAAAATTAGGCATCTCACAAAATGATAAATATTTGGTGCAAAAGATAATGTTTTGAGATACCTTGTATTAGAGATAGATCTCGTTTTGCTACCAGTGATAAATTCAATATATCTTTCATGGTTAATTGTCTAAATTGGCTACAAAACGCCGCACAATTTCTAGATATATCATTTCTAGGGATTATCACCCTCACTTTTGAGTGAGAGATATTTACACTAACTAAAATATCTTGATGTACTTATCAATCCATAGGAAAACGATATAACCATGCCGATTAATTAAGCATCAAGTATATTAACCGGTTTATCAAAAAAAAATTCGGCACCTTTACACCATTTTTGGTGTTTAATTTCCCATGGATTCATTTAAGATTTCCTAATCTCGGGCATGTCCCAAAATGTTTCATTTCGATTTTACAGAGGATTCATTCATGAGATTTCGGATTTTTTTAAAAAATAAAAATGATTGTAAAAAGATTCAGGCTGCAGCGCTCTTGAAGCAATGCGCGTGGCTTCAGGAACCTAACAGGCACAATCTTCTACTCATATCTGAGTAGAAGCTGCTGAGATTGTTATCAAAAACGTATTCCCATCAAAGATTCTCATAACGGACTTTATAATATTTTTGCATTTGAAAAGAGAAGCTCGATCGGGTTAAATTTAGGAGAATGAGGTTGAATAACAATGATTTGATGGCCTTGAAGTTCGACAACTTCACGAACTTCGGTTGAATGATGGAAATGTACATTATCCATTACAAAAATTTTCGATGTGTTGGAACACTTCTGAAAGAATTCCTGAAAAAATTGACACATCTGATTTTTGTTGAATGAAACAACAAAGCTCCTGTAGTTGAGTAGACCAGAAATATTCATTGAGGCACACACACTGATGTTTCTTCCTCTGGAATTCGCTAAAACAATGTGTGCACGTTTGCCTCTTTGACCTCGGCCATAAAGTCGTCTAATGTGCAAATAAAATCCGATGTCATCAATATAGATAACTTCTAGGGCAGAGAAAACAATGCTTTATAAAAAAAATCGTTTACCTTTCAAAGTTGGTTTGTGAGTATATAAACCTTGCTTTTTTATACTCAGGGGTATTTGTAGCAATCGGCACCTTCCTTACAAGTGTATATGTTATTCTCAACTTTTTAATGGTCCGACAAATGGATGATTTTGACAAAATCAAATTGAAATACTCTTGTAATTGTGAGAGTATTTGGGCATCTTAATTATCGGATTGTCTTAAATGTACTCCCCAATACGAAGTTTATGATTTTCTTGTACTTTAATGTACTTAGGCCCTGTTTGACTATTCTGAATGACATTTCAACCACTCAAAAACTTGGAATATCTGTATCGAAGCATGTGTTCGTTCATGGACAAATTTCTTGCTACTTCAGCTATAGACTTTTCTGGATTTCTCTGAATGAGGCTTATAGTCAGCATCTTTACATCAATACTTAGTTTTATGTATGTTCTTCGCTCTGAATCAGTATTTTCGATATTTTCCATCACATTATTACGAAATTTTTCACTTATGATTAGGATATTCAAAATTTTTGTTTTGGGTAAAAATCAGAAATCTTTGATGAATACTTAAAAAAATCGAAATAAAACAATTTGAGAAATGGGGGCAAATCGGAAATATCAAATTAATCCATTGGAAATTTAAAACGGAAAATGGTGTATGACATCAGACAATGGTCATGGAATTTAAATTTTCAAGTTATTAATTTTTAGATTTATATTTGAGGATGAAAGATCGCAATTTCAATATTTTGCGAACGAGAGAAACGTAAACGATGTCAACACGGCCAACAATAAATTTTAGGATTCAAAACATTTATCAAACACATTTTTTATGAATCTGTGACAGGCCTTATATTGTCTCAGGCTTAAATAAATAAGAATCAATCAAAAATTTACCTTTATTAATTGTTCATACATTTCTAGTCAACCAAGAATTAATATTTGACATCATATAGAAAAGCAATATCTCTTAATGATTCAATTTATTTAAACCAGATTTTATTCAAGAATTAAATGTGAAAATCTGCAAAGAATCGGGATATTTTACTATCATAATCCATCTTTTGAGTTCCTAATTATTTTAACAAGATTGAAATCATAAAATGGATTTTTTACATTTTAAATAATGACATGCGTGTTTAATTTAAAACATCACATCATGTCTTTGCAAAAATTAGTTACCGGTCATTTTGACACACGAAATGATGATTATAATGAATAGCACCGTATTTATAACTGTCACAGACGATGCAATTGAAACCAGAATCTTTTTAGAGGTCAAGAATGCCTGATTCTCCTCGATTTCATCTTTATCATTCGTAATATCTTCTGTAAGTGTTTCTTTAAATTTACGCGTGTTGTATGGATAACTTTATCTGAATAACTGCCAAAATAATCAGTGAAATCTTCTAATATAGTAGATGATTCTGATTTTACTTCCATAAATTGCTTATATTCATTTTTCTAGTAATATGTTCTTGTATAACCGCGAAATGTGATCAATAATACATTCACATTAAATTTAATCCTGTGCCCAATTTTAATATAAATCCGTATCCAAATTAGAAGCTCCGAAAAAACATATTTTGTCTTTTTATCAAGTTTGAACGTAAATCTAATCACAAAGGATACGATATCGTTATAACCATTTAGTTTCAAAGATGTCACGGAGTCATTGATTTGAGGTTCCTTGTCCGAATTTAACAACTCGCATATAATTTCAGACCATTGGTAGGACTCAGATTCAAATTTAATGGTTAATCCTGAATCATCCATTTTAAAATTCTTCATTTTAGGGGGGGAAAGGAGTGTTGGTATCTAAATATTTATCCAAATTACCTAGAATCATAATACTCCATATCGAAAAGTATTTCAACAGTTAGATTAGTGTCACCAAGCTGTATATTATAGATTTTAGCATCACGTTCTGCTTGTGCTTGCGCATACTGCCATAATAATGATACACGAAGAATATAAAAAACATTGAGGTCGGTCTAGTTTACAGGATTTGACAATTTTACAACTAATTTCATCATTTATATATCTAAATATTTTGATCAAAATAATTGAGAAATTAAAACAACAAAATAAGATCAAAATTAGCAAAAAATTCTTGAAATCAATCAAGACATATATATCACTAGTCATCGCATCGATAAAGGATTTCTATTTCATTCAAATCACCTGAATTTAAATTGACAGTTTAAAAACCAGTTGTTTTTATCAGTTCGCATTCCATAGTTGAATACGATACGATTTATCTAGGATTTTTCATGGGTAATCAAATTTGATAAAAGTTAAAAAAGCTTAAATATGAATACAAATGATCTTAATTTAATATTTCGGCCCATAAATAAATGAATTATATTTATTATCATGCTCTGCCTAATCATTCACAAAATTATTATGTAATTAGCGAAATTTCTCATTTTTTTATTTGGGAATAATTGTGGTAATTTAATCAATTTTTTTTGAGAAATTGTAAAATTCTCAATTAAATAAACATGAATAAACTTGTAGTTACAGTCCTTCAAATATGATAAAAGGTCATAGGAATGGTCGAATTTCAAAATAAGATCTATTTTTAAATTAGTTTGTAAAGAAATATTCAATTTAATCTACGTTAATGGAAGTCATTCGCTAATTAAGTTCTCAAAGAGCGTAAATTACCTAAGATGCTATATCACACTTACTATTAGCATACACCATTTCCTATCATAAATGGCCGACTGTCCAATGATGATATTCAAAAGTTCGGATGTTGTATTTAAAGGTAAATTGATACTTATATAGATTCAAACATTTAGCATTATGAGAATATTCATTCAAATTCAACATATGAATATGAGTTGCCAATTATTGAGATTTGATATGGCTTAACACCAAAGAATCATTCTAAAATCTAACTTCTGAAATAAATTTAACGTCAGAAATTTTGAATGTAATTATTGGCAAGTCGGCTATTTTGGACAGATAATAAGGTGTTGATGAATCAGTTGCCATTTTTACAGATTTTTTTGAGGAACTCTATCAGGGGGGATAATATATGATTTTTGTTGCAAATACATGGTTTTCTGTCCAAATTAGTGTTTGTCTAGTCAAATTCGATGCGGTTTTTTGTTGCAGTTTCCTGTTAAATTTAGTTTTATATTCATAAAATTAGGTTTTTGTTCAGTTAAATTGTGTGTTTCATCAGCTAAATTTGAATAAATACAACATCAAAAAAAGATAAATCAATTTGAACTCAACAAACGCTAAATTGAACCTCACAACGCCAATTTGTATTTTAGAAAGGCTAATTGTGACATACAAGTCTGTAAGAAAACTGAAGTTTTGTAGAAGAGTTCATCTACCAAAAAACAATCTTTAGAACAGTCTATTAATATTTGTAATCTTTTGCTGATTCACAAACATGAAATAATTATGTACAAAACACAATTTATAAAACTATTCTGCTGACAGTTCAAAACAAATATAGATAATTTGTATTAAACATCAAAGTAGTGTAATGATTGCATTAATAATGAAAACTATACAATAAAATGGTTTCATTGATTTATTTTTGGTACTGTGGACAGCTTTTCAAAAACATATATGAATGATGATTTTTGTATATTTTCTCTTTAATTTTAACGTTCCAGAATCTGAGAATTCACTCAATTATTGACTAATGTTCGCCTTTTAGTTATCTAGAAACATTAATAATATTTGACATTAAAATTTGTGATATTTAACCATTATAAAAACTCTTTTAAAATATTTAGTTCGTCTATCATATTTTGTAAAAGTCAAATAAAACTTGTTATGGTTTAATGATTTGATGAGAAACATCAGGAGTGTCTTGAAATATAATTATATTTTATAATGCAAAGAGAAAGAACCCGCTATTATTCGTTAAACATCGAGAATATTTGAGGCGTTTTGTCAATTAACTAAGTTTTTTAAAAGAATCTTATCAACGAGCATTTCGAAATAAATTATATCATAACTATGAACTCGTCAGAGATCATGATTACTAGCGGCGCAGCTACATTAAACCTGTCGAATATAACTATCGCGCATATCGGAATATTTGCCACTGTTTGTTTTTAAAGCTTAAATGTTGAGGTTTATGTGTTGAAAACAAAAAATATTTCGGAATATATTTGGGTTCTGATTTTACCGTGTGTCCTATAAACCTGAAAATTTGCTAATTTGGATGCTGATTTGGACAGTATTTACATCATAGATATATCTTAAATTGATTATAATATATTAATGAGCATAATTATGAGATATTTCACAATGTTTAATCTCATAGGGCCGTTTGTGAGAAGAAAACGTGCTCGATTCAATGATTTGATGAAACGAATCTATAAATTGAATATCCAATCATCGAAAGCCCTCAATTATTCACATGTAATTATTACACCGATTCAATCCGAGGTATACATTAAAGAATTGTTCTAAATAATTCAGTCGACTACAAATTAATTACTGATCCAGTAATCAATAGATGTACAATATCTGATAATATTCAAATTATTAAAAAATCAGATTTGAGAAATGACATTGATGATTTATATTGCAGGCATGCGAGTGAATTTATTAACTGTTAATTTACACTCTTTCCCCCTAAATATTTGATAAATACAAGAGATTAAAATGAATTGAAAATATTATGATGAATGATAAGAATTTCGAGTTCACAGCATCATATCGTCACACAGGCCTATTCATTATTTCTGGACTGGCGGCAACGATTGTAGACGAAAAATATAATGACCGATGTTATAACAGCCATCAAAGAAATAATTAGAACTAGCAATTTTTTGGTGGTCGAGAATCCTTGTTTGTGTTCGATTTCATCCTGAACGTCAACGACACTTACATTTATGTAACTACCACCATATGGTGAGAAGTCGTCAATCACAACTGTTGAGTTAAGATCACAATATATGATGTTTTCATTACTTTCCATGACCATCTTTTGTGTGTAGCCTCTGAATGTCACTAAAAGGTCTAATAAATTAATGTTGAGTGTTGGATATCTAGTTTCACCTTTCTTAAATCGAATTTTTTGGGTTGAAAATAAATATTTCGTGTTCTTGTTGAGTCTTAATGTATATCCAATCGAAAAGTTATCAAATGGGTTTTGTGGGCTTGTTTTTGTAGATACGTAGCATCCACTGATTTCAATATATTTGTCCAAATTTGACAATTTGCAATCAATTGCAAACCACGTACGATACAAGCCTTGGAAACTGATCATTATTCCCGAATCATCGATATTGAAATCGTTAATTTGATTCCGCATCCAAGAATATTCGAAACTAAATTTTGAAATATAAATACTCCGATCTCAATATACCTACTCCAAAATTTACTTCGACAGTAATGAAAGTGTTTCCAAGCTTAAAA
>JWZT01004720.1:18148-29100 GCA_000827895.1 Thelohanellus kitauei
ATATCATCACAGAGAAATTTGTTTTCAAAACTAAGAAATTTGCGCGAAATATACCCACAGCATATTTCCTATGCGCATAATTCTTATTTTCGTACTAAACAATTTTTACGTCTAAATTTTTTACCTGTTCCTTATTCGGTTATTGATTTCTATCATTTCACTAAAAATATCATCACGGCCAACGTAGTTTTCAATATAAATGAATTTGAGCGCAAAGTTCCCATATTCGTACCTTTCATACTGAACGATTTTAATTTGTATATTTTCAAATAGTTTTTATTCTGTAATTTATTGGTATGAATTTAATAAAATAATCATTATAAGAAAATTAGTTATCAATATAAATGGAATTGTGCGCAACACTCGCTTATTCATAACTTTCATATGGAACGTTTTTAACGTATAATTGTTTTACCAAATTTTTATTGGGTATTCATTTGATACCATTTAAGTAAAAATATAATCAAAGCAATGGTAGTTTTCAAAACAAAAGGGTTTGAGCGCAACTTTCCTGAGCGCAAATAGGCTTAAGCGCAAATTGCCTGAGCGCAAAATTCCGAGCGTAAATTACCTGAGCGCAAATAGCACGTACCCCCAAGAAAGAAATATAAAGACCTTAATCTGAGGATCCGCGATCTAGTAGCTGAATATGATCGCACAAACAAAATGGACTATTTGAAGAGAATAAGTCATAATGTAAATCTTTAAACGCTAGATTCATGTTACAGCTTGTCTCTTCCATTAAAATCATGATGTTCCTTTGTCTATGACTAGAAAACTCACTTTTTATTGATTTAGGCAATTTTGTTGAAAATATTGAGCAATAAATTCTAAATTATTGTTGTTATTAACTTGCTGCGTTTTCGTCAGTTTTCAGAAGGCGTGGCTTTCGGCAATGATCGGAGGGTTGGTTTTTCGGTAATCGTCGGAAGGTTAATTTTGCACGGTCAAATAGCGTGTCACGGTTGACTATATGTCGTTTTATTGGCTTTCCTTAACGCTATCGCAATGATCTGTATTTAGTTTCTGAAATCTAGTTAGCTTTTGGCTGCTTTTACAGTTAAAATATCAAAGGTGGAAAATGTTTGTAAATTAAAATGAGCTAAAATATCTAAATTAGTTGAATAAGTTTTTCAAGCCTTTGAAGTATTTGCATTAATAGGTCAGATGCTCTGGCATCCATATCAATTTTTATCAAAGGATATATGCTGGAATAAAGTATCTTGATTGAACTTTCAAAAAACTGGGTAAACAATGAATTACTTGATCTGGGGTATATGTCAGCAGTCTCAAAGTGTTTTCTATAAGACAATGTGTTAAATCCGCATCGATGCATTGATTCTGAAGCCCCGGGAAACGCTCTAGTATGGATTTTATGTGCCTGATATTAGTTGCACGAAAACTGTGTGAACGGTTCAAAACAAACATCTGAAAAATTATTTTTGAAACAATGCAAACATAGGAATTTCAGTAAGCATATGGTAGCCATTGTTTCTTGGATCGCCATGCTCGGAGGATGTACACCGTTCCAGACCACTAACGTCAAAAAGGCAAAACTTTTAAATTCAGGAATATAGTCTTGAATGAAACTATATATATTTGTCAAATGTTTCTCATTCGTATTCAACGTCATTAAAACTGTCCGATGATTGTTTATAATTTCGAAAAATGCGTCGAAACACTCTTGACTCATTTTCAAAAATATTTGCGATGAAACCTTTGAGCCAGGTTCTAATTTTGAAAGAGAGATCATTGACTCGATAGTTTTTAGTAATTCGATGTCAAATTTACACATGCTGAGCTGGGACAGGATCTTTGTCCGATACTCGTTGGGAGAATTTTGTTTGCCACTAATTATAAAGTGGGCATCTTGATCAATAGAGCCATAATCGAAATGCAGTTTTATATTATCTAAATGTAACTTTGAACATACCATCCCCTTGGTGTTTACTTTTCGCTTCAGTTACCTTAATTTAATGACTTAACTACTCGTGATGCAATTAGGGAAGAATCAAGAAACTCGTCTGGTGTATACTTAGTAAATAGATATTGAATAAACTCTGCAACTTGCTTCCAGTGGTCGTCGTCTAGCCTTTCGTATAGATTTTCCAACAAAAGTTTAATGACAAAATGAATGTTGTTTTTATAAATATCATTGTCAATGACAGCTACTATTTTTAGACATTCAAAATAGCTTCGAGAAAGAGACCTTGGTAGTTGATCAAAAAATTTGATGTATATTTCCGAAATCCCGCCAATAATTGCGGATGAAAGATGATGAACCCGTTCGATACCAAAATCAGACGAAAAGTTGGCGCTTTCGTCGAACACAAATATAAGCAAATCGTGAAATATTTCGAAAATTTCGACCCATTTGTCTGGATGAATAGATTCTGGATAGAGTTTAAAAATATTGAACAAAAACACGAGCGCATCTGCCCGAATTGAGGGTGAGCCTTCTTTGATAATTGTGACAAATGATTCAATGATCCGCTTCAAACCTTTGTTCCATTTTTGGCAATAAAAGTCGTCTGAAATGTCGTTAATATCATTTTCGAAATTCTTACTATTATAGGTCTTGTCATAGTACACCAAAAGTAGCTTTGTTGATCTTAGATTGATATTATCGGGCTCAAGAGACAAACTAATCATTGTAAGCAAGGAGAGTACAGAATCCATCCATTTGAATGTTTGTTCAGAGTAATTTTCAACGATAATTGTTAGACAATCCAAGATGGTTTCTTTACAATCAGCATCAAACTCTTTGGCTGCAAATGACAAAATATTCAGAACGGTTTGCCACCCGGAATGGATATTACTGCCATGTGAGTTCAAAAGTTGGTTAACACAAAACACGCCCAGTTGTTTAACACTTCTGAACTTGCTGTGGATTAAAATGTGTTCGAAAGGTCTCAAGAATTCCGATTGATACTGGAAGTTTTCCAACTCTTTTCGCTCGAGTAGTTTATAAGAGAGCTGACGAATGGAATCTAAACAGAATTTCGAGACGTTTTCATTGTCGAGGCATGAAACTTCGATCAAAAACGGCTGGAGTATCAGCCACATATTTTTCCAAATTATCCTGGTCCTGTCCATGTTGTAATACATTACTTCCAAAAACTTTTGCAGTGAAAATATTCGGGGCGGCTTAGATTGAAACAGCTCATCCTTAGCCGCGTCACATAAGCAAGAAATCAGATGCATCAAAGCTTCTGGGTCAAATTTTACAGAGTTTATAAAAATTTGGTCCATCAAAACGACTAAATCTTGTGAAGAAAGCTCCTCCAAAATATAAATAAACTGTGATTTAAAATTAGCCGATTTTAAACTGAACCCCGATAATGACTTGGAAATCTCATCAAGTTCGGGTGCTTTTATATTGAGGATTTTATTTTTGTTGCTTGTGACGTCTTGCAAAAATTCCATGAATGATATACAAGGTAGTATATCCTTCCAGGAATTATACAAAAACTGACCATCTTCTTTAGCTATAAGCAAGATTGTTTTGATCACCGCTACGTTTTTCATCTGTATATCTTGGATTCGCTTGACCTTTTTATTCATGATTGAAAAGGGTATCAGAGAGCAAATGAGGGATTCCCTCACGAAATCAAGCCTATAGATGCAGGCGAGTCTGACACTTAGTCGAATGCCTTGCAAACACTCATAAATCAGAGAAGAATAATTAGTTTCATTCAAAACCCAACCAAAACAAACCATGACCTGGTTCCAGATGGTACAAAACATAGTTTTTACAGCGTCAGACTGTTCAACTTCTTCCAGCTTAGAAACCTGGTTTTTGGATACCCAAGTACGAGAAAGGGACATTTTCGTCATTTTCGACAAATCGAATGACAAATTAGCTTCTTTGAAATCAACCAGCGACCTATTGTTGACAGACTTCGACCTAAGTGTGATCTCATTAGCTGCAATAGATTCATAAATTTTAATTAGGTAATCTTTCGGTAGATTGGTTGTTCCATCACTATTTGTATTCATCATCACATATTGTTGTTGGGTGATTTTGCGGATCACTAAAGGGTTATGTAGATCAGTAGTCAACATAATGATAGAATAAGCCACAAAATAGGCAGTGTCTGCATTTTTAAACATTTCATTATTCTTATTTTCCTTGCAATAGTGACTCGCAAACTTTTCCATTAGACGATCTATTTTCTGAGCTTCTCCAGGTAGACGAAATTCCGATAAAAATAACCTCAGCGCTTCAAGAAAATCCATGTCCTTGAAATTAAAGTTTTCAACATATTTATTCATCACTTCAATCCATTTCGGATTTTCATGTCCAATTAACTCTCCAATTTTGTCTGGGTTCAAACGATCTTCTTCTTTGAGAAATCTCGCAATTTCCTCAATACTGTCTTCGATAAAACCATTTGCAATCAGGAACTCAAGCCCATTTTTTGGTTTTATATTAAACAAAGAGACTCCCTGAGCCAGTAGATCCTTACGTTCTTTGAACACAGAAACAGATATTTTGCTCATCTTTACAGCTTCCTCGTCAGCAATTTCTATCAAGACTTATGATTACCTTGGGTTGATTTGATTGATACAGTTTTATGAGATTCTGATACATCCTTAATGAAGAGCAAGATATTATTTAATAAAGAGAGGCATGAGCTCCTAATTTTGAACTCTAGATCATGTTTAGTTGCTTGAGTTAACGAAGCATTTTTATCGGTTAAAAATGATGGGTTTTCAGCGTTTTTGCAAATGTTGCCGATGAGTCTTTCAAAAATGTTCAATGATTCCATATCACAATCATAATTAACGAACAAGAAACTCATCAATTCGGCGTCTAAGTCAAAATAAATAGCACTTGAACATAATTTCACAAGCGTTGTGAATACATGGCGGGTTTGGAAAGAACAATGAGAGCTCTCAATAACGCTAAGAAGGACACAATTAAAGTAATGTTGAATCTCACATTTTAGGTCAGAGCGAAACTTTTCAACTAACAAAATAAATATTTCGAGACTCAAACGAAACAGGACCTCATTTGAACTTATTAAATCTTGTGTGATCGAAACAAATAAATATTTTTTAATCAGTTCGACGAAATAATGAATTGTGCTAGTTTTTAGCTCAATGCTTTTAAGAGCAATCACAATAAGGTCCATATTGAATATTACAAACGGAATTGCTGTCAATTTTCTAAACATGAGAAACCCTTACGTTGCAGCATCAGTAATGTTAGTAACAATGGTAGATTTGCAAATATGATGAAAAATACAAAATGCTCTGATCAACTTTTTATCGTTCCAGTCCAAACGGTACTCATCAAAGGCTTGCATCAAATTGTTTTCGTCATTATCTTCAAATATTTTTGATTCAAATTCTCTTTCTTGAACAGTTTGGTTTGAAAGTGTATCTATTATTAAGTGTTTAAACAACCTTGAGAAGTTTCATGATGCGCCATATCTGCGTTCATTGATTTACACTCAGAATCATTTTGAGAAATGTTATCTAAATAGATTTATGATTAAAAAATGATCTTCGTGCAACAAGCGGGTTTAATATAGATTCTCAAATGCTATTAATAAATATAGATATACATAATATTTATCAATTTGAGCACAAATTATAAATTACTGCAAAGCCAAATATTACACACCAATGACATGGTTAAATAAGACCTGTACACCAGCCAGATCAGATTGAAAACTAGCAAATGAACTAGTCTTTATCATTAAAACAACAAACGAACGACTTTTAAAATTTCCATCTCTCGAACGCTTCGTAGATTTAGAAAAATTGGTTCTTTAAAAAAATTAGATTGTGCCTCAATTCCAGTAGGTTAGAAAAGTTTGGAAGGTCTCTAGTCAATATATCTTATTCGCAAAAATGACTACAATATCGTATTGGAATGGTTCAAAATATAATCGGAAAATTAGATAAAAAAATCACAAACGATTGGAAGAGTGATTTTACTGCCAACTATTAAGAATGCAAATTTGAAAAGAAATAAAAGTGATACTAATTATTTAACATAACTATAACTTAATTATGATCTAAATTTGTTAAATACCAATAAAATCCAAGTGTAAAAAAAGTAGAACCTGATTTAGTTAATATCGTCTGTATTGGCGTAATTTTGGAGCAAAATCAACATTATGAAATATTATTTAAAACGTAATGCGTTAGTTATATTTATCCGATTGAACTCATAAATTTGATTAGGCTCCAAAAATCACAGATTAATCTATAACAGCTGACGGCTATGAAGTTTGTTGATAAAAAAATATTACAATAGGATCACATGATTAAAACTAAATTCAGTTAAAACACACTACCATAAAAGTACTATTTAATAAGATTTTGGTAAATTTTAAATCCATCACTTACAAAATGAATTATACTTGAAATTAATCGTGCAAAAAGTTGTGGGATGTTTTCGCACATCGAATGGCTGTCATTTACTCGATGTTAGACACGTAAATTTCGAAAGGCTGAAAAATAACATGATTTTATTATCCATGGTGCAACGAAAATTTTGATTCTCTCTCTCATTTATCTATCGTGGAACACATTTAAACATTGTCGTAGTATTATGAATCAATAAGTTAATTTTGTAAGGGCTGACCTTATTTTAACACTGATACACCAATAAGCACAAAATGACACCAACAGTAAATATGGATCTATTGCTGAAACGCTCATTCTTTAAAAATTTATGATAAAACACGTTTCGGCGCTAAATTAACCCATTTTCGAAGCCAAATCGATATTGCCTATGCCCATTAAATAATATCTAGATTACGTGAGCGAAAATTTTAAAATAACTATAGAAGAATAATTTTTAAATATCCTGGAATCCCAAGAATAGTAATTCCAGTATTGATGCATCAAATTTACACCAAGATTATTCGTATGACAAAAATTAAATTAGCGCAACACAAGAATTAACAGTTGGAATGATGGTACAACGAAACGTCAAATAGTGATTAACTAAATGATGTACAGTGAATAGTATTTTGCATTAGTTACAAGATTGCAAGATACAAAATGTGAATCTGATGTAAGATGAAAATGTTCAAAGACTGTTGAAATTGTCGAAATACTGATTGTTTTATGAGGAAAAACGCAAAACCATCTTTATGCTCAACGGCAAACTCTGGTTTTTATTGATTATTAAACCAACATTAAATAAGAAAAAGATATTCCTTTTTTAACTCAATAGACATCATGATGTTCGAGCATTAACGATGATATTTGTAAATCTACATACCAGTTTCATCATCTTTGGATTGAGAGTCGGCTCTTACGGGTGATTTGTTGATTTTAATTTGAGTATCTTCAGAAGAATGAAAGGTATTCATCACACATGAGGTGAGTGCAGCTCTTATGGCTGACTGGTTGATCCTAGATTTTGATGTTCGATGAATTTCGAATAAGATATTTATAATAGCAAAAAAGCAAGAAATTGGAACGTGTTGACAATCGAGGTTGAGAAGGGCAACGAGAACCTATTAATAGTATGTGTTACAGTGATAACGGACAGTTGTACAACCTCAGTCTGTGCCTTATCTTTCAGAATACGATATGCTCTTTTGACAAATATGTTAGCATATGTTTGATCTGAACCAGTGGGGACAATTGGCAAAATTTTTGGTGTTAGGTTGAGTAATATCAGTTGCTAAAATTAAATATCATGAACGTTGAAAAAGTCAAATGTCGGCACAAATAGCTGCACTATTCCAGTGTCTAAAATTTGGAGCAAGACCTCAAATATTGAAATTTCGTCAATTCTTAATACTATAAAGAATTTTACTCATAAGTGTCTTCATTTTTTAAATCTATACTTAAATATCATCTACCTTGCAAATAAACCAATTTCTCGTACAAACTTTGGTCCTTGATACATTTTGATGACTTTTGCGCCAGGATTTGACTGGCATAATTCCTGATGTTAGATATGTGCTGGTTCATAAAATGGAACGATGTCTTGCAATTTCTGACAAGAATCACGAAGAAACAAACGAGAAATACTCGCTAATCCTCAAAAATAACCCGATCAACAACATGACAGCGCGCATGCTACTTGGTTATCTACATCCATGTTAGCAATGTCAGGTACTGGTCTCACATGGACAACATAATAATTAGAAGAGTTAGGAAGGAACCTAAAGAGGGAAATAGTCTCCCTATCGCACAAACCAATGCTTAGTTATCTCTGTTTAATGTTTTCATTAGGAGGAGTACAATTTTAGCTCAGGGGTAATGCCAATCTCTACTTACGATTTGATGTATCTGATTTGGCTACGCGTGGTAAAATAACCATATGTTTATTTTCAGCAGTATCTTTATAATGATAGTAAGCTTTCAACGATGACTTCATGCTTTAGTTTAAATTTAAATTAAGGCTTTTTCATAATCTAGTCAGTACTGTTATAGTAAATGCAATTTCAAACAATTTGGGTTGTTGGTGAAAAGGGTGATTGCAATAGCGTAGGTGAAGTGATTCGAATCATGTTAAAATATTGAGTGTTTAAGCTGTTGATTCAATACTAAGCTTGGAAATCGAAATAAAAAGCCTAGTTATAAAGCCATTCTCTAATTTTTGTATTGTATCAGCGAGATATTCCATGCCAGCCACCGAGTCTAAGTACAACGATGAAGCATCTTAGACTCAGAGCAGCGATTTTTAAACCATTTATTACTCTTCAGTTTTTCTGAATGTATATTCTATCACTTGGCATTAATACCCCTTCAACTACCACTTATTTTCGCTACCTTCTCCTCCGAATACAATGTTCTGTTCTAGTTGATGATACTTATGACTGCCAATTTTCAGAATAAAGAAGATGTATCCCTATTCCCAGGCGGAAAGAGTGAGGAAGCAGGACCTCACAGAAGGTCAAGTGGCTACAAGAGCCCTGAAGACGGAAAAGCCGCTAAAGGGCTCCGGTTAACGGCACGACCGTTGGCACAGCTACAGGCCCACCAAGGCCTGGTCTAGGCCTCTACGGTGTCCGGATTCATGTGCTACAGCCGTTGCTACCGGGGTCGAATCGCCCGACGCCGAGGGGTCCACTAGCTCCTCGACATAGAAGAGCCGGAGCTAATCTGGTTGTCATGACTGACCCTAGATTAGTTTTTAGTTTAGTTTTTCTGCACTGCCAATTTTCAGAATAAAGTCTTTTTGGAATTCTATATTTGTTTTATGTTAAAAGTTATGCACACTCAATAAAGCTCTCTTCTCAGAAAGAATGAAGTCCGATATGTTGCTCGAAATCTGAACCGTGGATTGTATTGTTTGATATTTAACCATGAAAAATGAGATATGAAAATTATTTGTATCAAATTAATCTGATGCACAAACATAGCCTCGATACTGGTAAAAAATCAACTCTCTAGGTGTTTAAGCTTGATTTAAAAGATGTATAGATAGATTTAAAGGCATCTTTGAAAAGTTCTCAATAAAAACAAGCTTTTCATTATTTACCCATCAAGTAATGCTTTGGTAAAGGTTTTTTATCATTAGAAAAAAAGATGTATATAATGTCATGATAGATTATAACTGTAGGTAGAATTGTTATACGATTTATTTTGACCAATTTGACTTAAGTGTATTTGATACTCTCGTAATGATAAAGTTCGTCTCTTTTAATACACGTAACAAAATATCTAACCTTAACGTTTTGCATCCTCAATTAATCATTAAAATTTCCGGCTTTCATATAAGATGTATAATATTTTAATGTCCAATATAAGCAGTCTGAAGTTAAATAAAAAGGAAAGAGAGTCACCAAATACGATAGCCATGAATTATAGAAGTACAAAAAAGCGCCTCTCTGACGAGTTACGTGGAGATGTGTTAAACTGCATGCTTATTTTAACAACTATTAAAGATATTTTTATGAAGAATTTCAAGACAAATAATCGGGGAATCGTTCTCTAGATTTTGCACGAAAGGCAGTTACGATTTGAAAACTTGTCGAATATCAGCATTGGTTATTTTGTTTATATAGCTACAACCTATAAGTGAATTTTGATGGCCCAACGAACAATTCCAAAAAAACAGGCATATTATTTACTGAGTATAGCTGAAATGGAATATTCTACTTATATTAAATACTATCAATTCAACAAATGGGTTTACCTGCAACTAAAGCATATGAGAGATAAAATTATATATTTTAAGGCGATGGTTCATCTGTCCCACTCATAAATATCTCATTGTTTTTATCGTTTAATTTTAATACATTTATACCTTACTCAATTATTCATCACTTTTAACAATAAAAAGGTCACTCGCGTAGGTTTTAACGGAATTCATTTATGCGGCGGCGAAGTGCTAGATGTCTGAATTCTATATCAAAACGACCCCCTTAATATGATTATGTCTAATATTCAGTTTTCATACTCTTGATAGTGTTACGGAGAATGTTCCAGAACTTTCGAGTAACCATACAGAATTACTGGCGAAGGATCAAGAACAATCAAAGAACGCTCTAGAATGTTCGACGATCGATCCAGAACATTCTAGAAGGATTGAAGCAAATATAAAAGCGGCCGAAACGAATAAGTAGATTAGCCTGTAAACATTAGTCTAATATCTTTATTGTAACATTGGTGTCAGCAGTAATGGAGTTCAAGTTTGAAATCTCAGAAGACGTAGAGAAGCAGCTAGATCTACTTGATTGCTTCGCCCTCCTTAAAGGTTGGTCTCCAAGCCAGAAAGCAGCCCAGCTGATTCTTTCGTTGCCTGAGGAGGTGAGATCAAATCTAACGGTTGTGAGGACTATTCTCTGCGACGTCAAGCAAGATTCAGACGCTTCGCCATATGACATCCTTAAAGACGAGCTGAGGATCCATCTAAAAAAATTCTTCCCCATAAGAGACCATACGAAATTATTTGAATATGCCCAAATAAGGCCTGGTGAGTCGATACCTATCTTCGCGCTGAGGATGAAGTCCCTACTATCCCAGAG
>JWZT01004725.1:8432-27895 GCA_000827895.1 Thelohanellus kitauei
ATCAAGATTCATTCTTTGAGGGTTGTAAAATTGTGTATTGATATTCATCAATCGAATATGTTGACTCGTTTACTGATATCAGATTTGGCCTAACAGGATGTATCCTTCTTAAATTAATTATTACATTTTTTTAATATATTCAACGTCGGACCATTTCAATATCATCAGTCGACAGTATGCCTTTTTGCACGTGAAATGCCGTATTTTTAAAAGCTATTTGTTTTATATATATATAAGAATTTTCAACGTCATCTTGTCAATTTTTTTTCAAATGATCTTTATTTAATTCCATTTCTATTGTGTTAAATTTAAATACTCAAAAATCATATTGACTAGTGTTTAAAATGTTCCATATATATTTATTACTTGATTCTTATTATCAATTGAATGAGCTCAAATGCTCAAATTCAATAAATGTATATCCATACCTTTTTTGAAAAATTATGATCATTCATAAAAACCATGATTCAAAAATAATGAATTTGTTAAAAATATGTTGGTGATAGTTTTTAACTATATACTTTGATGTTTAAATAAATACAGTAAACACTTAATTATTTTCTACCTTTATGTTTTACATCTAGAAACCATTTTCCTGGAATTTTGATCACATTTATATTTCGGAATATTTCGTAATCTTCGTTTTGAATTTCACTCGGCATGCGCAGAATATACGAATCAAATACAAAAGAAATACTACAGTTTATATAAAAAAAAAAAGAGAAATTGTCGAGTATAGTTAATGGAAATTTTTTTAAACATTCACATAATTTGTGTTAATGTATTAATGCAGTCTTAATACATAATATATCTGCTCAATCAATGTGTCTAAAAAAATCTGTCAATAAAAAAATATTGTTCCTAAGAATAAAATACAACTGAGAAAGATAAATCAACACACATACATATGAGGAATTAAAATAAAAAAACTTTGAAAACTGCAGTGATTAAAATCTTACCATTGAAACAATACAAAAAAAATTTAAGACAGATTTTTTATGTTAAAATAATAAAAAATAAATAAAGATCTACACGCCTTAATGTGAATACCATAATTAATGAGGGTTACTGTGGTTTCGTGACATCGAATCGAATTCTCCGGGCTGATGGATTAGATTTCATACAATATATATTAAATCTCATTGCCTCTATTAAAGTCAATGTACATTTAACAGAACATACATTGGCGTAAGTTATATAAAACGTTTATTACTACGAATATGAAAGGAATTGTAAATGTTTCAGTCATTTTGATATAAATTAATGGTTTTATAAGTATTTAACTACCATTTTTTGTTACATCTGTCTATTTTTCCATTTTCTCACACTCATCTACGTTTATGGCTGAAAATTAGACACTTTTACTGGATAGGATAATGCCGTTTGATATATAATATGAGAATTTGGTTTTTATAAGTGATTTAGTCTATAAGAGTATATTGAGCTTGAAATTACTAAAATTCATTCTGTATATTTATCAATAGATTTTCTAATATATTAAATATTAATTTACAGAGGATGCAGTTTCATTTGCCAAACTTCACGATGTGAACTGTTTTTTAGCCTAGTATTGAATATTGTTTACAATATTTACGATATTTTGCCGCACGCTAACAATATTAAATAGCTTGGATCTGCAATTTTGTTTACCATTTTTATATTCAGTTCTCAAATATACCGATAATTATAAATAAACGAGCGCTTATATGATAGTCGAGAGGTGCCAACAATTTTATGAATTTTTTGAAAAATAACAATTCATAATTGAACGTTTTAGACAGGATTTTCAGAAACGATAAAACGCCAGCGTAAATACGTTATATTACACGCAACCACCATTTCATTTTTAGAGACAGTGTCGATATATTTTCATTTTACTGGCGTTACAAAAATACAAACCGGTATTAGTAAATGTAGATATAATTACTATTGTTTTAATGAATACGAATACCTTGAGAATCTAGAATAATTTTTAGCATTTTTTACGATTTCGCATGCAATAAAATATGTCAATATCTGTGAACAGAAATTCAAGAAATACTATTCTACTATCATTGATTTAAAATCTCCCCAATTTTCCATTTTAAATTTCATTCGTCGAAATACTATTTCGAGAATCGTTGTCAAATTTCCACGCTCATCGCATTTAAGTATATAGTAGTTATCTTACAACTGAAAATGTTCGAGAAACTCTTAATTTTCATTAATGACAATCAAATCAATGAGTATACCACTTACACCATTTCCCGTTCAAGATATCAGATTTTATGAAGTGGACATTCAAATGTTTGGTATTATGATATTTTTTTTTAAAAAAGTAAATAAAATTTTATTAAACTACTATCTGGTTTTCTCGTAATACTATGCTATTATATTTTGGAATCGTATACTAAAAATCGTTTACTGATAGTAGCTTGAATCTTATAACAATATATTCTTCCATACTTTGCTATTATATTTTAGAATCCTATATTAAATCGTTTACTGATAGAGCTCGATTCTTATAACAATATATTCTTCCATTCATCATTTACCATATTATAATAATAAAACCCAAATAAAACTTTGGAATGTTCACATCGAAAGGTGGGATATATTTAACGGGAAACGATATATATAAAATTATTTAAAATATGATCTTCTCTGAATATTCCATTACATAGTTGTACAATTTTCGGTATATTCAAGGATATTGACGATTCAATGATGGAAGAAAATATAAATATTTATGGCTAGTAAACAAGGGTTATTAGTAGATAAAAGTCTTTAAATTAATATTAATAAATGTTGGCATTCGCTAAGAGAATTCTGATTTTTAGCACAAAATAATCTCTGAAAATAAGAGACAGCTATTCGTCTATGTCTTGATTTTGTCTTTACCCAGTGCTGTAAGATATGAGGTTGTTAAACTTTTAAATATATTTTTAATGGCGAATTACTAGTGAATTCATAAATTAATCCTTCAGTTCAATCGGCGCATGTTGTTTATTCGCGGTTCAATGTGTTTAAATATAGCACCAAAATGACTTAATATCTAATATTATTTGATCATAATACAAATACATTTTTGATTTAAATTTAGTCCGCCTATTATTTTTTTGATTATTAAAGACATTATCCCCCTGGAGATAATAAAACAGATTTTCTAATCTAGAAAATATTGTATGTGTTACTAATGCCTTGCAATAATGCTAAGAGTTGGTTATTTTATTTAGTAAATTAAAACAATGATAAGTTCCGTATTTCCGATTGCGCGATTGTGATTAATTGTTTCATTCCGAAAATAAAATGAATTATTTTAGAATAAGGACAGCCTAATATAAAAAGTGTCAATCTGAATATATAATAATCAAGGGTATTTGTTTTGAGAATCCAATGAGCAGAATCGTTTTCTACTATAAAGTTAAAAGTTTATGAGTGATCTGAATAGAGAAAAATATATATCGAAAATTTCAGAGTACATAATCTTGCGTTTTTAAAATATATTGATGTTGAATTATTATAAATACATTTTTTTAAATAAAATATACATCATTTTTCGTTCTAGATGTCCGACGTTCCGATGTGAACATTCAAATATTCCACTATTTGGCATTTTTTTGTAAGAAATAAATGATAAATAGATTATTGGCGTTAGACTTGGTTTAATCTCAGTAAACGACTGCTAGTTTAGGCTCGAAAATCTAACCTCATATTTTGAAGACCTTTAAAGACACAATGTTTTATATATAATATATGGAAATTAAAGTAATAGTAAATGTTCCAATTGATTGACAACTGGGTGAGATAAGACAGTCGCTCGTTCGACTCTGGCCAGTTCC
The DNA here is from genome assembly GCA_000827895.1 of Thelohanellus kitauei. NCBI lineage: Eukaryota > Metazoa > Cnidaria > Myxozoa > Bivalvulida > Myxobolidae > Thelohanellus > Thelohanellus kitauei. The sequence goes on from JWZT01004725.1 coordinate 12,254, forward strand.
ATATTTTAATCGAACCCAGAATCTTCATAAATATTCATTTACTTTTCAAATATTATAAATACAAAAAAAGAACTTTTGAATTTCCAAATCGTAAAGTGGGACATCCGTAACTAAAAAATGGTTTTCAGTTATGATCTTTTTACATCTGAAGAGCATTAATATATTCACTTCTTACAAAGATTTACCATAATAAAATTGATTATCTCATTCTGCTTTAGACCTTTAAATCACAAGCATCTGTATGGTATTTATAAGAATACGATTTTGTATTGTGCGCATGTACTTCACTTTCAAAATAAATTTTACGAACACTAATTAATGTACACTCTTTACCGTTATATACACAAAAAATGAAAATCTAAGATATTTTGGGGTTTACTCAATGTATACTGTAAAATGTTCTGCGTGGACACATGTTTTGAATACTTACTGAAAATGAATCTATAAAAACCTCAAATTTATTTTCAAATAAAAAATGTGTTAAGATTTCGGAATGAATCATTCAGAAATCAAATGCTAAGTATTACGGTACCTGTACAAAAATGGAATATCTTGAACTCGCAATATTGTATCGATAACTATCTGTAAGATCTAATATCGAATAAACATAATATACTTCAAATATGCTATAATTTAATGTCGAAAAATCAACACTAAGTCAATAATTTATCGTTTTGACAAACGTTTTTATTTCTCGTTCTTTAGCGTTTCTCGTTCTGAATAAATTTAACCGTTCGGTTTTTTGAGATACGGAGAGAGAAATGATTATTATGAATATAGGGGTTGATTTGATAATTATTTACTTCTATATATCTTTTTTTCAGTGGCATCTCCTGTTTAAATTTATGATTTGATGTTAATTGGAAGCGATTTAAAACAAATTAATTTTTAAATTATGATGCCAACATATATTATAGGTAGCTTTTATAAATGTATCGAGTTGAGAGTCACTTACCATTATTATAGTTTCAAAAATATAAATTATTGTTTTTTTTCAACAAAACGCATTTTACTACACCGTGTTTCATTGTAGATGTCCTGGTGTTTCAATAATAATTTTCATTTTATCACGCAAGCGTAAATTGTCCAAATTTTGTGATACAAGGAAATTAAGAAAATTATATTATGAAAAATAGTCTCTCTGTAGCGCTCTTCAGAAAAAATCTGTAGATCTCTAGATAGAGCCTTAACAATCGGTTACCAAAATCGATTTCTAGCCTGCAGAGATCATTGATTAGCGAGTATTTCCAATACAAATTACTCATTCCTGAGTTTGTGATAGTCTTCTAATTCGAGAATATAGGCTTGATCACATTTCATTGTGTTTTGTTGCATGAATAATAGAAATTTGATGCTCTTGAGACTCAATAAATTGGTGAATATGTGTCTAACGATTGAATATGACATTATAAATGATAAATATTATTAGACTGTTGGAACTTTCCCATACAATTTTTCAGGAATTAACAAAAATCAACTTTACTTTGTTCCTCCATACTTGGAACATTAAAAACCGCTCGAGTTATTATTCTTGATGTTTAAGAGTTTTACAAAATCAGGTTTTAGTATCTTTGAAGGAAATATTCTCTTATTAAATAATTTTGCAGACTCGACTCACATTTTGGTAACCTATTGTGCAGCTATGATGAGTTAATGTTTATGTTGTCTCAAGATCGTAACTGAGAGAATCTATCTAAGAATATTTTTCCTAATTTTATTTGTTAATAAATGTGCTTGTAAATATACTTGAAACCTAGGTACATTTTGATTGAATATATGAGTCACGCGCGAAAAGCGACAATCTTTATTCGGCCAATGTGACATCACAATGAAAAATGGTGTAACATGAAAAATATCTTAATGAAATACACAGAACTAATTTGGAAACATCAGGTATATACGTATTTGGTTTTATGGTATTGGATTGAATATTTATATATTTATAAAATATGTTAAAAATATCTCATGCCCTCTTGGTAGAGTGTCATTAAACAGTTTTCTTGCAAATAAATCATACATCGTAGTGTAAGTTGACCTAAATATGGGTAAATATCGACGAATAATCACTTCCCTGCTCAGATTGAACAATTTAACTACAAATACAGTAGCATATAATCTATAATTCATTATGGTATTCTATCCTGTGCAATACCAGGTCATTTTTTTTCACTTTTATCCACAGGTGAACATCTCGATGATAAAAATCTGGAATGTTTCTTAGAATCTAATTAAGCTATCTGCACTAATAGAGGCCTTTAAATTTATAAACAATATTTAACTATTATCTTCTCTTGGAATATATTTTTTGAAATCGGTTTGAATGGTCTTAAAATTCTGCTTATAATTTTGGATCGATTATCTTCACGATATTTTACCATTTTTTAATAGATGTCCTGAAGAACAGATATCTAACATAAATGGCTAATATTTCATTTAGTTGTACACCAGTGGTGCACAAAGTTTGAGAAGACGGCCGAAATTCCAATTCTGAGAGCCTTCTAGGCATTACGACTGACGCGCAATCTTAATCATTCTTTTTAATCAATATTAAAGTCATGACAAAATATATGACTCGGTTATATATATCGGTTTTCTCATTGATTATCTCAGACTATATACATGCTGCGGCGTTTCGGGCATTTTGAACCACTGTTATAGGCAATACCTCTAGATATTAAGAATTTAAAATAATAATGTTTACTATATTTAATGCGATATAAATATAGTGGACAATTTTAAAAAAACCTATAATCATATTTTTGGAATGATAAAAATAAATATAAATACCGATAGTTTCTTAATCTTCAGTATATAATCTTTGCAAAATAATTAAATTTAGTCGTTTAAGCATAGAATTAATTTTATCGTTATTAGATTTATATATATCATTTATACACCCGTATTTTATTAACGGCGCTTACTTGTCAAAAAATTTTTCAATTAATAGAATTCCTGGGTGGTGTTTTTCGAATTTGGATGGTCTCATCTTTTTTATAATANGGCTTATATCCAACATGCTTGACAATTTCATTCTTTTATTTATGACAAGACAAGTTTGTCATATGAATTTCATCGTTTTTTTTGAGAACATGACGAGTGGTACGAAAATGAAATTTTTGAAATATTAAGATATATTAATAATGTTCCAATTTCTAGAACATTGTTTTTGGGTGAAGTTTATAATGGGTTAACTTTTAGTGATATAGGTAATGTTTGTAAAAGCATGCTTGCATGTTCATGTTATAAATTCATTTTTACCCTATATTTTTGATTCTACCATGGCAGAAATACATGAAAGTATTTTTCGTCCCAAATGGCAGAACGTCGGATGATGACATTCAAATATTCTGATATTTAATTTATTTTCACAATAAATTTTAGAAAGATTCTTTTCTGTGACGGACAATCAAATCTCACTAAACCAAAGCACATATTCCACTCTTGAATCTAAACGAATATTATCATAATGATTAAAGGAAGAATGTATATAAATATCCATTTACATATAAATACAACTTCGAAATCTTTTAACTTCATCATCGGGACGTCTGTCATTTTGATCGGAAATCGGTGTATCTTGTTACATATCAACCGAGCGCCTGCATCCACAAAATAAGATCATCAATACATATAATCTGTTTTTTAAGCATATTATGGTTCAATGTTCATCAATATTCTGAATGCTTTTTGAGTTATTTGTGATTTTATTTTCTCTTATATTTTTTACGAGTTTTTATTAATCAATTCTGAAATGTGAGCTTCACGTTATGAAATAACTCATAAATCGATTATCACTATTTTATAAATGCGGATATTTTATTTAATACCATTTTGGGGATTTAGTCATTTTTTAATATTATTATTTACGTATAAAACTCAATTTTTCTATTGAATGATGATTAAAATATTCATATCTATTTATCGAAAATGAAATAAATATATAGTTTTAAAAGTTAATAACCATCGTCACTAGTGTTCCATTTACCTGTGAATTCATTTCACATATGTTACACCGAAAATATATAAAATTTTTAATTCAAGAATAACTATTTTGGCTACATCTTACAATAGTTAGAAATCTGGAAAGCCTTATAAATACCATCTATTGGGAATAAATCTCAAAGATAATTCGTAATTCACTCAAAGTATATAGGATATAAAAAAAATGTAAAATATACTCTAATGAACCAATTTTCAATGTTAGATGAGGGATATTTGGAGTGTTATGATATATGTGCCTATATACATAAGACTGAATATTCATTTTAAATTATAGGCAAACAACTATCAACAAATATATATTACTACGATTACATGGGCAAATAGAAAATATTTCCTATAAATTCCATTCATATATAAGATATAAAAATCAGTTTTTCTTACAAGTCAAAAATAATAAATGAGAATTGCATTTGAGAATACGAATTAGCGTATTGAATATATATGATAGGAAACTATTGTGCATCAAATCCACAAAATGTGAATTTGAATAAAATAACGTGAATAAATCAATAAACGAATAAATTTATAAATGGAATGATTAATGTCATTGTATTTCAATTGATGAAGGAATCTTTCAAACAATAATAAAAGGTCGAAAACATGAAAATTGTTGAATTTTAAAACACAACGTAGTCGTGCTTCGCCTACTTAAGTTTTTGCATATTAGGATGATGATATGAAATAAATACAAAAGCAATGTGCTTATAAATTCTCATTTTGTAGATTTTCATACTAAACTACAGACATCTTTTCTAAATTACACTTTACAAGAATACACATAATATTGTCATTAATTGACACAAAATATTAGTTGCCGGAATTTTCACATTACCAAAGCTGGCATGTTAAAGGTTTGTTATAAATTGGTAAACATAATGAATCAGCATGTATAACATCAAATTGATAAGTTCCTAAGTAAATTACAGTGGTTTCATTCCAAATAGCATATGAGATATATACTTGATTTACGAATACAAAAATGAATCTTCACACCATTAAATAATCTTAATATTTCACGATTATTAACAAACTTCATAAAAACCCATCAACGAAAATAAATACGCAAATAATATACTATTTATTTTTATATTTTGGAACATATAGCAAATATCGTGTATTAAATGAGGGTTCTACAATCTGCAACCCTAGCCTTGTTGAGAGGACTCTTCGTGCATATGGAAATCACTCATCTTTGAGCTACTTCCTTATGGGAATCATCGAATAAGAACTCCTCAAATCTGAGAAACATGCCAAAAACCCCAACTCTTTCACCAACACCAAAGTGAGAGTAACTTGGCTGGCTACTTTTCGAACATAGTGCAATAGCTTAGCTGTAGAAATAAGACCACCACTTTTATCTGCTCATCCCCTTACCATAACATATTTACTTTAAATAAAATGTTCACTATGGTGCTGTTTGGGAATATCTTAAAATGATAATCGCACATAATATTTGTATTTATTGTGTAAATACATTAAAATAGGTATATCTTATTTTTTAACAATCTAATTTTCATATATTGGTCTGTATATGCGAGAGTTGATAGAAGTGTTTAATGAGATGCCTAGGTGTCACCGGATAATACAAGTTATTTATTTGTATGAATAAAGTCATGAATTTTCATGATCTATCATTATTCTGAACGTAAAAGCTGTCTGCATGATTAATGTGGAAAAAGCCTGACAATTATATTTTGTGACATTTTAAAATTAAATTATGATTTCTCATGTTCCACTTTGAATCAGATGTGTGAGATTTAGAATTGAAACCCTATAAAAACGTATTTAGAAATTGTTCGATATTTAGCCCAATTGAAAATCGTAATTTTAGTTGAATCAAATAGATATAACTAAAAATTTTTTCACAATAATATCACAAAATATATATTTTATATCGTATTTTTCATTGTGAAATTGGTGAATAATTTCAAAATTTGCACTCGCATTTATTATCAACATCTTTATCATCGTTATCCGAAGTAATTACGCTTTTTTAATTTTGATGGTCGTCGCTACTGTATACATGATACGTTCGATCATAAATACATATTAATTCAATTTTTAGTTGTGTAATTTTTAGACAGTAACATCATACGAAATCAGAATATGCCTGAAGTTGCATTCAAATGTTCCAAATATATTTTTAATACAAAAATTTAATTCGGAATATTCAAATGATTCATTTTAATATGCAGGGTTTAACTCGTTCCAATGACTTAAAAATTGTGTGGCTTGTACTACTCTAATCTGTTTGCAGATAGGTTCCCAACCGGGGTGTTATCACCTCGCAAACGACAAACATTACAATTCATGTACACGTTATTTAAGTCCAGTAATGAACCAGTATACGTTTGTACTCCGCCATGACCTTTGTTATAAAAAAAAACATATGATTATTTCAAGAATCTAATATATTGACTTTTTGAGAACTAAATCTATCACCTTAAAAAAATATGTTTATTTTAATTCATTGCCGGATTTTTGAATGCTGCACTATGAACTTTGCACATCCATATATATTATCTAATTCCAAAAATGATGTTTAATGAAATATTATGATACGCATGTAAATTGACAAAATTATCAACATCCATTGGTTACTAGACTCAAGAAAATCATCGAACAACATTTTACAAACAATGCTGATTCTACGTACCATAATATATATAGTTTTGTTGGCTTCATATGAAGTATTTTTTTAAATTAAAAAAGCAATATCATGGAAAATAATAAATGTATTTTTTTGATATATCGCTAATTACTAGACAATTAGAGTAATTGACCATCTATATTAGATTTGATAATTTTAGAATTATCGCTGATGATAAAAGATTGTCTGTTCAGGTTTTAAATTATCAATTAAAATATATATATTTCTTAGTACGCGTATAATTATCTTAGATTTAATATTGAGATTTGGTCAAAATTTTTGATCAAAATCTCAAGGCGTATAAATCCATTAATATATTTTACAAATCTCTAATCTGAATTATGAGAAAACATTTGACGTTTTTCTTCATTGTTTTTGTGATTCAGCAATTTAGCAACGAAAAAGAAAAAGTAAAGACGAAACTGTTTCATTTGCTTATAGATGACACAAACATTACAGTTGAAATTCATTGTAACATGTTTTATTTGAGTACAACGTATTTTGATGTATAATTTAGTGAAAAATCGCATTCGTTCTTCACCTGGCATATTCAGAAATTAAGTATTGAAGATAATAAATTCATTCTATTTTATGAAAATAATTATACGAGTTCCCGCCTTACTATCAACTGTATGATTGAGAATTTGAAAAATGACATACAAATAGATCGGTGCGAATTATTATTTCAAATATCCCCAACGGACACTATCGTCAACAAAGATGTAGGATTCACAATCCTCTTAAACAAAAACAGAAAATATGCATTCTCTGAAATTTATATACGATTGAGAATACGTGGTCAAGGTGGATATTACGTAATGTTCAATATCTATGACTTAATCATCACGTTTCCTGGATATACTAGAAAGTATACATGGGCCCAGGAAACATTTCAAACTATTTATGAAGAGTTGAGTACTAAATCTCTTATACATAATTTTGAACAATACGGGGGAGGATACACAAACGAGCGTGACCCGAAATTTCCGTTCGAAGATGATGAATCTGCTGAATATGATTTAACACCTGACAAAATTGAAACAAATGTGTCAAACCAAATATCAACATCTAATTTATCGCAGTTAGTTAATGAGACGCACATTAATATTCAACAACATGCGCTCAATGAGTCAAATGATATTAATCAAACACAGTCCACTGTTGTAACCGAAGATATTATTGAAACAAATCAACATAATGAAACATCGGCCGATAATAATCCAGATGGAGATATGGAGAAGCCGACAAATAATGATGTGATCCTTGACAATGAGACACAGCTTGTCGATGAAACGATTCGACAAAAATATACCGAGACATCTGATATGTTGGATGCCAAAAATGGGACGCATGATGATCTTACAACAGAGGACAATATAAAAACACAAGTGAATAATGAATCAAATGCCGAAGTTGAGAAACCGAAATTAAATGAAATGCATGGGAATAATGATATAAAAATCAATAATGAGTCAAATGCTGAAATTAAGGAACAGATATCTGATGATACGCATGACAACAATGAAACACGTGTAAATATTGAATCAAATGCTGAAATTGAGAAACAAAAATTGGATGAAACGCATTCCAATAATGAAACACAACTGAATAGTGAATCAAACGAAGAATTTGATGATGTGAAATTTGATGATACGCATGGCAATAATGAAACAGTTGAAACTGTTGAAACGCAGGAATTGAACGATACACATTATAATAAAGATAACTTAATCCCATGAGAGCCTGATTAAATCAGATGACGCCCTGTAGCTTCTCATCTGTATTATAAACCTTTGAAATTCAAGGCTTGTCTCTAAAGATAGTAAACGTAAATTTTCAAAACATTTTTTTACCTCTATCAACAGTTTGATGATATAAACTAATACGGCTTAGGGCCGGGTTAACAACAGATGAGGCCGGATCAGGCCTGCGGGCCAAAGCTTGCCGATCCCTGGCTTAGAGTAAGAAAACTTTGGTAAACAATATAAATTCATATATTAACCCTATCGTTAAATCTCTTAGATAGAGGCGTAGCTTATAAATATGAAAATATGGTAGTCAAAAACCAATTTGCCATTTAATTAGTCTCTTGGTTTGAATTAATTTAACTGATTCTGATTATTAAATTCAGAGAATTCTGACACTCCGTTTCTATACTATTATATCTCTATTTATTTTGAAGAGATATAATCAATCAAATAATCCATAATTCAAAAATAATGAATTGTTCAAAAAAATGTTTGTGATGGGTTCAAGCTATGTCTTTTTAGGTAAAAATAAATATCTGATAATGTGTTTGGGTATGACATCATACAATTAGGTTTTTATTCGTATTTTTGTCGGTACGGGAATCCTTAGCTACCTGGTAACAAAAAATTCGTTAAGTACTTTAATCAAATATTATAGTGTATCTCAAGCTAAAATTACAGAAATTGCAGATACATTACCAAAACTTTATGTAAACTGTTTAAAACTATGTCATATAATATATGATATAAAAACTATAGTTGATTTTGAGACAAGGTACATTTTTAAATAGCGTGTATCTGCATAAACATTCGTTTGTTGTAATCATCTCATGATATCATTATTGCTTCTAAAAATATTTATTCTGATATACTTAACGAGAAGTTCTAAAAATGTCATGAAATTTTTGAAATATTAACAACCATTCTTATATGAGTTATTGTATATAAAATTGGCTGAACGAAAAAAAAACTCTGGTTTAAATACGTTATATTAAACCACATTCGCAAAATTCTTTTGAGTGAAAACATACCGTGTTTTCGAGTGTATAAGCAGCAGCTTTGACCAAGGATTTGAAACCTCGGTATTAATACAAGTAAACACATAATGTTTGAGTATTTACCATTAAAGGTAATTTGCTGACTCTAACCAACGCGATTTTACAAAATATTTGATATCTGCGGACGTTACATGTGCAAAATATCATTTTTTGTAAATTTAGGTGACGCTGTATAAGGGCCAGCTCTTTTTTCCTGAAAATATGGATTATTTTTATTAGAATTCGGCACTCAGAATTATTAAATCGACTAACGTTATGTAGATATAAAGAAAATTATTTTAACCTAACTGAATAATTTCTAAATCATGGCTTTTTTTTAGCATTAAAACGATTTAGTACAAAATATAATTGTATCCAGAAATGTACCTAGATATTCATTCAATACTATATTATATATGCCATATTCAATATTACTAATACTCCATTTAGAATTGTTTTTATCGAAATACAATTTCGATAATCGGCGTTGAATTATTGTACGCATTGAAGATGAGTTTAAAGTTGTTCTCTTTCACATAAAAATTGTTAGAATAACTCTATAATTTTCACAAATATCGACTAAATAAATGAATTTACAGTCTAGATTATTTTATTAAAAATTTGATTTTATAAGAATATTCCATTAAAATATGATACTATTTTAGGTGCATTCAAGCCTTTTTTTTTGATCCCATGATTAAAGACGAAAATGAATATTAATGGGCTACAAACTGTTTTTCATTATCTAAACTAATCGTATAAATCAATTTAAATAAACGTGCCTTTAGTAATTCTAAATGAGATCGTGCCGTTAAAAATTTTATGAAATTATACGATTTATCACCATTCAATTCTTTGCTAAGCATTTGACCGAATGCAATATAAATTTAATATTAACCCAATATTATAATACAAATACTTTTATTAACTGACTATTAATACTTGAATTAAAACTTTCCAATTCATTTAAAATCGGCATTAGCCATTTTTATGATAATCCATTCTGTACAAATTTATCGATTCAATTTTACAATATTTTATATTTCCTCGTCTTAAGATGTAAATTACTCAAATTAATTCAGTTTTGCTATTATTTTTAATATCACGTAAATTTACTCTTTACCTTAGACAAATACAATTGATTTTTGTATTCGAAATTGTTTGAGTTTGCCACATTTCGTTGATTCGTACTCGGATATCTTTTCGATTTTGAAAATTACCAATTGATCTGGTTCGTATTTAAGACATCATACAATCCTTAGCTTGTGTAAATCTTCATTTAATCATATAAGTTTAACGAAATTAAAAGATCTATTAAAATATTCACTTTATAATGGTCTTTGATCAAGGGTATTGCTTCAGGAATTCTGGCAGCGGAGTAAATTTTTTGTTAGTGTGAAAGCGGAATAACGTGTTGAGAAAGGTACATAAGAAAATATTCGTTAAATTCTATAAATTACACTTCAATATGAAATGATTTTTTCTTGAGACTGATAAACTCGTATAGGAAGATGTCTATATTAACAATAGAATTAGAAAAATGATGTTTTACATCAATGGGGGATGCAGCTTGTTCTGTTACATCTAATTCATCATTTTTCAAATTATTAGGTCTCACAATCAAAAACAATTTAATCAATTCCATACTCGTATGTACTAGATCACCGTATTAAATATGTATCGCATTTATATCACTATCGAATTCGATTTGTAAAACGCGAATTTATGTACTATTGTTGCATTACTATTGAAAGAAATATAAAAATCGAATTTTGTTGATATTAACTCAGTAAATAAATTATCACTCTGCTTTGCATATCACATGTTTTAGACCCTTGTTATGATTAGATTTATAGTAATTTGACATTCACTTTCAATTTAGAATATTTTGAATATTGAATAAATCAATCAAACATTCCGAATTAATAATTTTTTACATGTTATATGATCGAATGTTTGGGACGTTAAATTGTTTATCGAGAGTTAACATTGGACCATATAATATCGAATAATCATTTTTCAATTCAAGCCTACTAAAAATTAAAAACTCGGTAATCAAAGAACTAATGAATATTTATCCTATAGTAGACCTTATTAAATGACTTCCAATTTGAACATCTCTCTATCGGAATTTATTGAATAATTTGATTGTTATAGAGAGATATTCGATGGAAGATTATGGGTAATCGTAGAGATTAGTTTGATGATATTTCCTTTAGTATATATTTATTTTGATGAACATATAGCGTGTAATTGTCTAATTTATGGTTATTTGAATGGGAATATACAGCCATCGAATTTTATATCAGAAGGCTTACATATTCAATAAGATCTTTATATGCAGGGCTGCTTACGATAGAGTATCTACTATATCATATTATAAAAAATATTTTTTTTCCTTCAATTAATAGCATCAGACAAACAGTATCTTAATAAATAACAGGAAAGATTTTGAGAAAAGTTTTCATATACCTATCTGCTTATAATGCATACGATTGAATTTTCATGCATTTTCGCAAGGTCATTAAAACTCATCGGACGCATAATTAAAGGTATATCATCAAACAGTTTTTTGCATACAAAGTAAAATAGGTATTGCACGATTACGTAATAATGGCGACTGTCCAAAAAGATATATCATTTTTAAGGACAGGCAATAATTGAAATACATATACTGTAAAAGTAATCGAGAATTCGTAATGCATATACAATATGTTACATACTACACCAGAACTTTGTATATTCACCAACTCATGAACACTTCAATGATAGACATTATGGTTTATGTCATAAAACATTCATAGTTTGTCTCGGCTTATATTTACCTTACATTTAAGACCAAATATTTCATTATATTCATAAAGAATAGGTTCGTGAGTGGAATGAATATTTATCAAGTCGCAGGATTATAAATTACCCTTTTACTTACAACGCACAAAAATATTTTACTTCTATTGACAGTGTATCTGAATAAATTTCATCACTTTCTAATCAAGTTCGTTAATTTTTCTTCATGACAAATTAAAAAAAATGAACGATTCAACAAAATTGTGGGTTTTTCCATCATAATAGACAATGTTTGCCAAAGAAAATTGTACATATTTAGAGGAAAAACATTCTTACTGATATTTGGTTTTTTTCATAATGAACACCATGATTTAATTTATTATCACAAGTCTCGATTAGGTCATCAATCCATCACAACACTTAAATTATTCTGAAATCCGTTTTATGCATATTCAAAATTCTGTATTTTTTTGATAGGTTATCTTCATCATTTTTTATTAATTAAATTAATATATTTTCCGAAATCACGCTCTTTGACTGTAAGAGCTTTATTTAATTACGTCCTTAAAGATCCATCTGATGTTCATATTGTAAAATAATTATTTTTACTATTTTTAAATGAAATATAAATGTGAAGAACTTTATCGCTAAACCTCTATTAATAGATTTGATTCGATTCAAATAAATGATAAATTCAGAGAATTTCTTTATCACTATTTATATTATCTGATCGAAGTTTCGCAAATTTCTTCCTGAAAAAAATGATGAAATTTTATCGTGTCAGATATATTTAGTATTTATCCATCATTCCTTCTAGTAACAGAGTTCAGTGGTGAATCTGGTGATCACTGAGAATGCATCAGTCGTAAGCTTTTTTGAATATATTTAGGATGGCTTTTGTCTCTAACAATCATATACTAATATTGATCGAATTATATTGAAGTTTCAGTTAATAGTAAAGGTGTGATCATGGCTAAAATTATACAAAACTGACCTTAGTTATGCATTTATTCAATAAGAAATATTATACACCCTCATCATTTTAAATCAATGTAAGATAACGCACATATCTTAAAAAAATGAATTCTTCAAATTCTGCAAATAGGATTAGATAACGGCATGAATGAAATATATCTTTTAATGATCTACCACTGCATCTTGAAATAAATTAAAATAAATCTAGGCAAATATCGCATATCTATTGTATTTGTGATATATTTACATTATTTTTAATTTTAAGATTCGCAATTTTCAGTTTGTTTCCAATATCGTATTCTAGTAGCAGTATAAAATTTTAGATAAAGTTTCTTGCCAAACACTGAATATCATTTGAAAAAAATAATAAAAAAGAGGGTTTTAATTAAAAAAAAATTCTCAAATTATTCAAATACTATATTTATCAATGTTCAGTTTTGTGTGAGAATAATATAATATTATCTTCCAAAATTTCTCAGATTTATGTATTTTATCAAATTCTAATAAATAATTGTTTTATTCATTACAAGATACAATAATATACGAATCCAGATCAACATTAAAGCGTATCGAATTTATCCATTTATGTCATAGTTCAAAAGCTTTTCTATCACATGATATTGCTGCATTTCAAATATTTATTATTTAGTAAAGTTTGTTTATTACCAGTGTATTATTTCTCTATATAAATGATAACTGAAAATGGCAACACATATTATTTAATTATGATTAGTTTCGTTATAGCTTTTTTTATAGAAATGAATGTTAGCTTATTTCAAAGAAACTCTACAAATGAAAATTTTGAAATACGTTTTTTTAATACCCGAACTGATTAATTTTTAAAAAATAGCAAATTTTACTAATTAGATTATAAGAATGGTTAAATGAAAGCCAAGGACTATATTTACGATCTATACCCATTTATTTGATTGTCTCAGCGTATTTGAGATTTTTATTCACAATAATGTGTTCAAATTCTCAAGATAAATCTCACAAAAAATGGGAAAACACCAATTTGACACATCATATATATAATTACAATATATAAACCTAGAAAATACATAAGATGACTAACTGAAAAAATGAATAATGTTTAAACCTAATGGTTAATTGGCGGCATTTATAGGTCAATTAATGTAATTATCTGGATGAGGCGGTCTATTTGTCCAATTACAGGTGAATCTGACAAAATACTCATTAGAATATTTGATTTATTAAAAAAAGATAGGAATCGTATTAATCTCTTTTTATAACATGAGGATTCATTGTGTAAGGTTGATAAAAGTATTTGATCAAAATCACAGGGCGTAAAAATCAATTAAATCAACTTGAGAGATTGTACATCTGTAAATGACAAAACAACAAACTTTTATCTACTTTATTCTTATTATTCTGGGAGTTAGCCATGGAAATGAAAGGGAGAATACGTATATCTACGATTTAGATTTTGGTGGTCAAAAAATTACTGTCGAAATTAATTGTATTATCAAATACATAAATGCCAAGTATTTAAATTGATAATTAAGGAATGTGACTCATCTTTTTCACACTGATTTGATCAATGTATTGACTATTCAGGATGAAAAATTCAAACTCATATATGAAAATCCATTCACTAGATCTTGGATAGACACCAATTGTTTCGTTAAGAAGCGTGGCATTGATATAAAAATATACGGGTGTCAATTACTGTTTCGAAGAAAGCCAGACGAACGTATCATATATAATGAGGTGGGTTATAGTTTTAAACTAAACAAATTCACAAAATATATGTTCTCGAATCATAATATACAATTCAAACTTCGTAGAAGCAATGGACTTTTTGTTATTTTTAGTATCAAGGATTTAATCATTACGTTTGATGGATACAATCGTACATATACATGGGTCATGGATACATTTGAAACTGTATTTGCTGAATTGCGTGTAAGAAGAGTTCTAGCAAATTTTGAACAATACGGTGGTAAATTGACAGATAAGAATGGACAGTTAGTTGGGTCACAAACTGATGAGTCGTCTGAAGATAAAGAAGATGATATGGAAACAAATGGAGTAAACGAAATATTGGGAAAAGATGAGACTGATGAAGTGAATGAAACGCAAGAAATCATAGAAACCCAGGGTGATAAGGAGACTGAACATGTCAATGAAACAAATGAACAAAATGAAATTCGGACATCTGATGAAATAAATGCGGTTAATGATACAAATGTGGATCAACACAACGAAATCAAAAATGAAACAGAAAATAATAATGAACAAAATGGAGAAATCAGGAAACCAGAATTAAATCAAACAAAAGACAATGGTGAACCAAGTGAAGAAATCGGGAAACCGGAATTAGATGAAAAGCAAGACAATAATGAAATCATTAACGTTAATCAAACTAATGGACTTAGAGAAACAGGTTATACAATAGAATTTATTGAACTAAATAAAGTTC
>JWZT01004729.1:11684-21768 GCA_000827895.1 Thelohanellus kitauei
GTCCCAAAATGGTAAGTTCAATTAGCCATTGGTAATTCTTGTAATTCAGTGCGATATTTAGGAAAATTGTATGTATTAACTCTTCGGTTATTATACAAAAGTTTATTTTGGCAATGAGATAAATTTCGTGGCTTCGCCGATTTCCACATTCCCATTACAAATATTTATTTTGCGAAACGTTCAGCGTATGTATCATGTTGTAATTCAACACTCATATTGATCTTCAAAGACAATTTCTGGAAATTTAGGCATTAAACAAAATGATTTGATACATCCATTAAATCGATGGTGCACTGTTGAACGTGGTATGATTAGTAATGTACGTCTAAAATCACCATACAATAACATAAAGGACGCATGGGAGAGCCGTTAATTAATTCCTCACAAATCTTTTAGGGTATGGTTAAGCGTTTTCAGTGCATTTTTGTATGCACTACTACATTCATCCCATATACTTAGTTTACATAATTGGAACACCTTTGGCATTCCAAAACTTTTATTTCATGATAGTGTCTTGGTGATTTTCATATCCAACTGAAATTTCATTGCCAAACGCGCTGTTATATCTCAGCCCATGAGCTTTTGCAATTCCAGATGATGCGATTCCAGGCAAAATTTTATTTATTGATTGTACAGTGGCTTATATAAATGAAATGAGAAAAGTTTTTCCTGTGTCCTGGGCCCATCTTGAAAATGCAATCACATTATTTGGCTTGTAGTTGCATGTATGATCTTTTTATCTTCTAATTGTTGTTCTAGTGTTAATTTTTGAGCACTTGTTTGAAAGAAATGTACAAACTCGAAATTGGGTGTGTTTATCTTTGCAAATGACGAGCAAAAATGTCATTTACAGATCGTTTCAGAGCATCCGTTCTCAATTCTACCAACTTTTTGTTAGTGATTCCAAACTGTATTCACAATCGAAACCAATGCATCATTGTACGCATATCCTGCAAATTTAATGACGGAATTTCGAGTAATTTGATTTAAAAGACGAAAGTTATCTCGATTGGTGAAATCTTTGCATCTTAGCCAAAGATCTTTTGGATTCGTTTGGAAGGACTTTTTTAATACTATTGAAACGAAATGTCACGCCGTGTTCCGGGTTTTTGTTGCGTTACTACCACAATACCTGAGCCTAAGTTTACTTCTAGAATTAGCTTAACCAAGGCAATGAAGTTCAAAAAACGACAGATAGTCGACCCAGTGTTAGATTTATTTTTAATCTAGTAGTAGGATCAGATCGAGTTGTAAAATAATTTAAATTATACAGAAACCTTCCCTGATGCTCAACCAACACATTTACAAAATTTCGTCGTTATCGGATGAAGGGTAGAGGAATACATCAATAAGAAACAAACAAACACCTTCTTATATATATATAGATAGATTATGGGGGTTTATCTCTAAGCAAGCTTTAAGATATAGCATAATATAAAGGTTGTTGAGTATTGGCACATTTAAAAATTATACAAGCAGCACATATTTTTAATTTTCATAACATATTTAATTAAACACATGAAAATGCTCTTGGGTTACATTAGTTAAATTAGTAAGACAACTTCAAATGAATAGATTTTTTCATGATTTATTTTTAGATATAGGCAATATTGAATTTTCAAGATTCTGGTGAAAACAATAATAAGAGATAAATAGCTGAATTTTAATAGATAAAAGTTGATATTTATTTGTGGTAAAATATTTATTCCTTAAACACATTCGAATAATCCATATTTTGTAGTAAGACAACACTCATCTATTAAGTAGTTGAGATTTCGTCTAAAATAATATTTATTTGATAATAAAACATCATCTATAGGTATATGTATGGAAAAAAATCAAAAGATCACCTTTAACTACTTTCATGGTTCCTGCCGATGCCTTTGGCATATCATTTGAATCTCGAAAATAAGTATAACTCTGCTGTTTTCCTCAAAATAATCTAAATGTCAACAAGCAATCAAATCAACATCCTCAAACGAATACTACTCATTTAATTTTAAAAGTGCTTAATAAGTGTAAAATTAGCGATTTGGCCAAAACAAACCATTACTTCCATGAATGAACAGAAATAAATTTAAAAAAATATATCTAAAAGGACAAATTATCAAATGGCTTACATTAAACATAACAATATTTTTGCGGGCAACTGCTTGCGCGGAGATGTCTGAATTCCCCTTTTATTTACCATTAAAATTGTAATTTTTTTATGAATTTGTTACTGTTTTAAACAAATTTTAGACAATGAACTTTATCTGGAGATATATGCATTGACTACGATTTCACAGATTAGTTTTAGAATTGAGTGGAAACAAAAGTATTAGGATTGATACTCGTGATCCTAACTATTAAAATCTCATACCTTTATGGGATAACCTTACAAGATCGGCCATGCCCATTCACAAAAAGCAAGGTTAAGCTCTCTCTACATTAATTATGTTTTATTTGAGCCATTTTATCAAGATAAACTTAACTCTTATTGAACGTTGCCTACAAACTTGTTAGAGTGAATTATCTTCAATCGAAAACCTGCCCGGATTCCACTATACCTTGTTCAAATATTTAAAAATGAAGGTTTATTACCAGTACTATTGTAGATGTATACACCATCATGGCGCCGCTAACTTGGATCCACTAGTTGAAATTAACTCTCTGTAACATTAATCGTCTCTATATCATGAAATAATTAATAACTGTAGTTCAGTATAATATTTTTCCTACTTCTAACGATGAAATTAATTCTTATAAATACATTTATGTCATACAAATTAATCACCACAAAGTAAATCACCTCTACAGGTTTAAAAACATTTATATCGCAAAAGGGCTATTACGCAAACCGTGGAGACTAACGTAAAACACATTTTCATAATCATAAGGGAGCAACAAAAATTCAACTTTTGACCCCACGAAGGCAGATAGAATGTCCTGTAGTTTACGATAATCGGTTTACACAACCAGATGCTCTATTATAAGCACAACATGCCGTACAAAACAGCAAACCATGAGCCAAATACTAAGCAAACAAAATTTACAATCGAACCCACAACGTAGCAACCGTTGGCTTCACCGTACTAAGAAAATTGGATTACAGAGACAATAATGTAGAAAAAGTAGAACGCGCTCATTTTGAGAGGATTTATCGACAATAGTAAAACTTGATTAAAATCCTACAAGCTATTTTCAAATCGTATTGCTGGTGAATATCGTCGCGCGAAAAACTCATCTAGGGAAATGACCCGGAAAAAAAGATGGATAAAATTAAAGTTAGTATATTAAGTTGAAAAATTAAAAGTAATATGTACAACAGAGGGTGGGAAACTTTGGAAATTAGTTGCTGTTGATATTATCATTCGTTGAAGCCTCAACATTTTCATTGGATTCATCGACATGAACTTGAATATTTGAGCTAGCTACCATACTCTCAGAATTTTGAACTAGAGCACATTGATGTTGATGGATAGGCCAATCTCTCTGCTGACAGTACGTGCTACAATACCATGCCCTCCTACAAGCAGTACACTCCAAGAAAGCGTCCCTACCACAATTGGAGCAACTCCTAACGTGGTTGGTTTCCCCTTGGATTTGTTGAATTATTTGCTGGATCAAAACTTCATGTTCAACAGGAAGAAAACGCCTCAAAATACCAGCAATCTCATTCCTTTGATGCATTAACGCATCACGCTTCTCAACTTCAGCCTGGACGCGAATCTGGTTTATTGAATTATCTCTTAAACTTTCATACTGTATCCTCAATTGATCTAACATCACTTTGAGATTCTGTGATGCAGCAAACATGGCATTTACCACCTCTTCTATTTGAGTGAAAGAAGAGGCACCGGGAGGACCACCACCCTGAGATGATATCGAGCCATTCATGTCCTTTCGCTTACGCTTGTATGGGGTGAATAAACGAACAGGACCACTCCCTAAATGACTTTCACCGCAACATATCGCACAGGTGCATGCAATGGCATGTGGTGCCAAAATTCCTTCTTCTATCAATTTTTGCAAAGTATGCCCACCGAATCTTATGGATCGCTTCCAATCCTTTGAGCTTCCACGACCAGCCAGACTTTCAAACTCTGACGGAGTTAACCACGACTCTCCCATTTTGATGCATTTACCCTTAGATCCAGAGCCCAGTCTACTCTTGTGAAGCTCTGCGCTCATCTCGCGACATCTGACAATGATTACATCCTGTTCAGATGCTTCTTTCCATGATAACTCGTTGTGGAGTTGCAACCGCTCACGATCGGTAAGCCGATTACTCATGGACAGCCGAGTAGGAACGACCGAGACGGGGGTACCATAGGACTTCAACATAGGATCATGTGTAGAATAGACGTTAGATATATCGGCCTGGCTCATCTGTTCAGGATCGTTCCAATTATGTGCTTCCATGGAGATAACCTGTTGGGGAAGTCCCGGATCCTGCCGATATGAAGGTAGCCGAGTCATTCCAACATTTCCGTAGCCGGAGTCAAGATCGGATTTCATACCAGAAGCGACGTCGCTGTTCATGCATGCTCCGACAATGTTGGCCGTCATCACCGACACCGAATCATCAGTATTCTTCTGTACGTACTTATTCGACATCTAAATTCATTAAAACTAATTTGCACATGCTCAAATAATGAATATATTTGGGCATCGTTAACTAAAATATAGAAAGAAAAATAATCCGACATGTTAAAAACTTCCGACGGAAAAAGATTTACCTCTATATCCCGTAAATAAACGTTCTTCAGCGAAAATACAATATCCGAACGCAGTCGTTTCTCAGAGACTTTGCGGCTGATCCGCCGGAGAATCGACAAATCATGTCTTGCGCATTGAATAAAAACAGATTGATAGACAAGGTAGCTAAAACCACCTCAACTTTCAATAAACCCACGATATATCTGTACTTCTACGATTGCGCAAAATATATGAAAATCTGGTTCTAATTTGGAAGAGTGACGTAAGGGGATTCTCGTTGCTTTTTCATATAATCCGATTCTATCTTGAACAAAAGTGGTTCGGCCTGACTAGAGGTGCAGTAGATATACATCTGTTGTTTTGCCGTGCCGCAATTTTGGCGCACTATTTAAATAAATCTGAAATTCTATATAACTCGTGAATCCCTGCGCAGGAATAACCGTCGATTTGATCAAAATAGAGTATCCTATGTCGTTTTCGGGTGAAGAATTTGTGCTTGATGACTATAAACGAACGGAGAAGCTAGGCGAGGGTAACCTGATTGCTGATCAAGGGACCTACGGAGTGGTATACAAGGCGATCAATCTTCGGACTCGTCAGGTCGTGGCCATGAAAAAAATTCGGGTGGAGACACAAGATGAGGGTGTTCCTAGCACAGCTATCCGTGAAATCTCAGCTCTTAGGGAACTAAACGGTCATCCAAATATAGTGAAGTTGGATTATTGTCAATCAAGGTTGCTTAATGTCATCCAAACAAAACCCCTAAAATTGTATATGGTTTTCGAATATATGGATTTTGATCTTAAAAAATATCTACAATCGGTGAACTTTGTCGAACCTCTTCTTATAAAAGTTTTCCCAAATTCATCCTAGAGCTATATGTGCCAGTTATTGCGCGCTGTTGACTTTTGTCACGCTCGTCGCGTTGTTCACAGGGACCTCAAGCCTCAGAACCTACTCATAGACACTGAGGGTATAATCAAAGTCGCAGATTTTGGGTTGGCTCGTGCGTTTGGGGTCCCTATAAGACCATATACTCATGAGGTACCACGTTTCCTTACCAGGTCGTAACGTTATGGTACAGGTGTCCTGAAGTTTTGATGGGTTCTATCAAATATGATACGGCCATCGACACTTGGTCCCTTGGTTGCATCTTAGGCGAGATGGCTACCACTGTTCCAATATTTCATGGTGATTCAGAAATTGATCAGCTTTATAGAATATTTAGGTGATTTTCTGTTAATTTAAGAATTTTAGGTACTCCAGATGAGAAAATTTGGTCAGATATTAGTATGTTACCCGATTTTCAATCATCATTTCCAAAATGGCAATCGATTGACATGAGCGAACAACTATCATTGCTTGGCCCCAACGGGATTGATTTGTTCAAGGTAAATAACCTCCGTATTCATATAGAAATTACTTATTTACGATCCAAGCAAAAGAATCAGTGCTCGTCAGGCGTTAATTCACCCATATTTTAGTGATTTCAACACAAACTTGCTTCCTCCAGAGCCACCAGTAGTACCAAATCTTAGACGAGCATCATCATTATCGACGGCTTTAATTTAGATGATTTTTAATGTACGTTGTGTCATTTTGCACTTGATAATTTTTTACATTTTTTATGTATTTTGTATATACTACTTGAAGAGTGATTTAAGATGTCGAAACACATCAAGGTGCAGTACATTTTAATTCAAAAGGCTTGTCAAACCGTAGTTTTGAAAAATATAATCTCTTTTTAGCGGTGAAGTATGTCAATATTTAATTCAGGAATATATTGATCAAGTTTACGCCTTGGTTGTCAATTTTTTTTAATTTGCATATTTTGAAGACAATGGCTTTGTAGATAAATACTAAAAAATGCGTTGGCTAGATCAGGGTCTTAATCTGATAGTGTGACAGCCTACGAATAAACGTATGACGCATTACTTCCTAAAAAAAAACTATTTTTTTTAATAGATTCCTTTAGAAGAGGGGAAAGGTTTATGGCCTGAGTATAGTTAGATTGAACATATAAGCCTCTGCGAATTGAGCGGTAGGCGTGAAATAGAACTATTTATTCATGAACATTATGCATCGGTGCCATTTTGCGCATAGAATATTTTGTTATTAACAAGATTTATGATTTATGGTGTTTTTGGTTCAATTAAGATTCCACTTATAAATTTTTATACGCTTGGAGTAAAAATTGTGTGATGCTGCTTTCAATATCTTTTTCTGATATAACTCGTTTTTGAAACTTTCTTCAGAAATGTACGTCGCTTTTCATATGGTTCTAAAACATCGTCAGGCTAATTTGGCCTTGTTTATGTTAAAACAAAATTTATTTTATATACTAAAAGTGAGTCTTGTTCTACACAAAGATTTGTTTATTACCAGATGAGTCGTTTTATTTACTAGCGTCAGGAAACAGGTTAATGCTGTTTATTTACTAGATTGCTATACAAATCAAAAATTATCAAGCATTTTTGAAATTCTTACTTGAATGGGCATGTTGTCGCGAGGTCTTCGATTGTTACTCCACAAAAACCTGTTTCATTCACTCACAAAAATCATACCATACATCATTAGTCATTTGGCAATTCAACTAAACCCTCCTGAAAGTATCCAAGTACCAATCTTGGTTAGATGAATCACGTGTGTAGGGCAAACTCTGGTATAGAAAAGTTTAACCTCAACATTCACGAACATCAACAACATTGACTGCATACTTTGATAGATTCACGAGAATTAAAAATTCATTGAACATTCTGTAAGATGATAGCCGACGATATAGTACAATATCACTCGGAACCATTTCAATATTTTTATTGATTGTTGGTTTCATACGAATTTTTCATTCTAGAATGCTTCATAACATTTGAACCAGTAAATGTTACGTATTATCCACTTTACGCTGGCGTAAACCAAATGTATCATACGATATTCCCGGATCATTATTATACAGGAGAACGGCGATTATTGCTTTGTTTCATTGAAATTATTATCAATTACCGGTTTTACCCGACATTTTAAATTACACTGAAATGAGTGCCGATGTTTTTTATCACTTTCTTTAATACATTTGATTATTCACACAAAAATTTGCAATAAGATATTAAAACCCTTCTACCGCTCTGGCTTTAGAGAGCACATCTTTCTCAACGCTGAGCTGAGGTGGTATGTTTTGAACCAGGCAATCCGAAACCGAAGCATACAACTTTCGGATATTTTTGTAGAAAAATGTCTTATGTATCCTGCTCAATTTCTATTTTCCATTTTAGGAACGATGTATCAAAATTATACATAGAGGGAAAAAATAAAACCAAAAAGGAAAGCGGGAGTTGAGAATCCCCCATTCGTCGCTTGGAACTTTGATTGTTACTTGTGCTGTGATAGAAAATAGAAATTTAGATAACATTTTCGGAGAAAATTCTAAGTAACTCTTGAGTTTTTAGCAATGACTTGAAACATAAAACAGTTAAACATGAAATTCAACAACTTAAGACTAAATTACTCTAGTAAAAAATTATTGTTAAACTTATTCAATTCAATTTTTATACACGCGTGTTACAATAGAATTTTGGTTGTAGGTTCCTTCAACGACTTGAAAATAAAGTAGTGATTTTAGAAATCTATTTTTTTCTATAATTAACATATTTGATTTTACACTGCCTACGAGTGTTAGATACCATAGAAATCCACAATCTATTCATTTAAAAAATGCAACAGAATTATCAGTTTGATTCTGCTTTTTTAATTATCCTTCAAAGACAATCAATTGGATGGATATGAGAGCGATCTATCTTCGAATGGACCTAAGATATATTTAAGTCTATTTCAAGTTAAATGCTTCGAAATTGAGAGCTGTTCATGAGATTATTTGTTAATGGGCTCCTACGGGTTAGTTTCAAAATCATCCAAAGCCAAACAAGCATTAATTAAATAACTTATATTGGGCGAGTTTAAATTAAGACATCACCCCCTTGGTATCAACAAATTTAGAACCTCTCCATTTGAGAGAGATTCCGATAGATCTCTTTAAATAAGCATTCAACTTTTTAATAATATTGAATAAACTAATATACATTCGTCTATTTATATATCATCGAAAAAACTTTAGGATATGAGTGCTTTAATAAAAATTGTCGTTGAGCGCGTGAGTCACCAAACAAGTTGCATCTCTACCTATGCTCGAATATTTTGTATCATCTAACAAACTTCACAAAATTTTTGATGTAAATATCATATTGATAAAACTATTGTTGGATTAAAAAAGGATCAAGCCTATTATGAAGGCCCCCTTAAAAGTTTAATTGAGTATGATTAAGGTTAATCCAACTGTGTTTAATTTTAATCTAATTAGCAATTAATGTCAAACCATGCTGATTAGGTTTTTCAAAATTTACAATATCTTGCTCAATAAAATCAAACCCACGACTTAAACTCAACATATCATTTTAAAAATAAAATAAGAAAGATTCAAACGGAGCTTTGTCGTTAAGATGGAACCCAATAAAAAAATTTTGAATCTTTGCCTCCCTAAAAAAACATCCTTTATCTGGTGGAATGTGGTGTACCAGCGTAATCATATATATGTATTAAATGTGGCTTTTCAAATATACGCCTTTCATCGAAGAGTTAGAGGTGTACCAGAAAACAATGTCGATTCCTTCATGCAAAATGTGGCACTAAATTTTTCTAAAAAATGTAAATTCCAATATCATTAAGTTCGGAAGCTAACATATCTTTGAGCCCTCTGGTGCAAATAATAAGCATATAGAACCATATACAGGTCAGTGCATGTCCGCGGTCACCCACTACAAAATATTTCTAACACAGTTGGTCAGCGATAGTCTAGATTTCATTTACCATAAAATAGTCAAATAGGGGGTAGGGCATATTAGGAGAAACAGATGAAACAAAAATGGGCAAGAATGAATATAATAGCGGACATTAATTGAATGGGCCTGGGTTCTTGCCTTTGTGGAAAGAACTGAGGAACGTCGATTGTTCTTAGTAGATGTCCCTGATAGAACAATGGCGATATTGTTATGCATAATACGCACACGTGTACTTCCAGGGTCTATTACATGGATGGGCAATCTCCGGCCCTCAGCCGTATTAGTTTATTCCATCAAAATCATGATAGAGGTAAAAATAAATGTTTCGAAAATGAACGTATACTATCGTAAGTGACAACCCTTGAATTTCCACTGTTTATAACAGAGATGAGAAGCTACAAGACATCATCTTATTTGATCCGGCCCTCATGTGATTAAGTTTAACTGGTCCGAATTATAAGGGTAAAAAGATATTTTTTGTGAAAAAGAGCAGATGTATCATCCATTAGAATTACTCATAATACGGAACTGCATTATTAAAATTAATTATCTTG
>JWZT01004736.1:0-11826 GCA_000827895.1 Thelohanellus kitauei
ATGATGAAAACTCTGTATTGTATAATTGTGAAAACGCGGACATACCCGAGAATTAGACGCATCATCTCATACAGTTCGAATCCAACACTTCTAATTTTAATAATCAGTAAATCAAATGGTGTAGCAAAGAACAACTGCATTTTCACAGCTCAAATTTGTTATAACTAATAATATGATCTAAAGGTCTCGAAATAGTTTTTTGAAACATTCTCCAAATGCCCAAAACAACCGAGACCCCTTTTTTGAAATGCAAGGAGATAATAAAATCTTATAAGATTATTCACGGTGCCAACTCTGCAATCAGCACTTGCCACAACGTCAAGTCAAATATCACGACAAGATTGCACTTGATGGATCCGAGCATAAACACCCTTTGCTTCCAAAGAGTTACAAAGAGAACATTACTATTTTATAATAATTTTGTAAACATAATGTCTCTTTTTTGAAAAAAATCGGCCTTAGACTGAGTCCATAGGTACGTTGGATCGGGAAGTATTGTAAAGCGTTAAAGTTTAGAAATCCGTAATTCGTTGTTTTTTAAATTCAACAATTTCATTTCCAAATTTCCAATGTCAATATCAAAGGGAGAAACATTCAATTCTGTTCCAGTAGTATTTAGTGGATTTGAAAGAAAGACGAACGTGACTTTGCTGTTTCTGAATTCGTATATCCTCTCAAAAAAATTTCCCTTATATTTATTATTGTTTTATTATAATATCAAATATCAGATTTACTATCTTGGCAGTGTTTCTCCAGGGTAGAAAGGTTAATAAAAATTTTGATAAAAAAAGTAATAATTTGTAATGAAGTAAAGTAACGATGAAAAAACTGTTTCCTTTCCCCTGTTGTTCGTTTTTACGTTTATTGAATGAATCATAACGTCTACCATCAAATAAAAAATTTGGAACCACTTATCGTTGGATAGATTTGGATATTTAACACCATTCTCAAGGAGAAATTCTTAAATTTCTGTCAATAAGGAAGCCTAAGTTTTTAAAACTTTTACTCTTGATAGCCAACCCACTTTTATTTACAATAGAATATCTTCGTAGTCACCTTGCATTCAACTATTAATTCTTAAAATTGACGATGAATAAGAGCTTTACCTTTAATGAAGTTAATCATCAATTCCATAAACTGGCATTTTTCTTCTGGAAAGGCCTGCGAGTAAAGAGCTTCTTGATGAATGATACGATGGTAAGCAAGTACTTCTTGATATATTTTTAAATTCAAAATACAGTAAACCCTGTCTAATTTTCAGCGATTGGGGGACAAGATTTGAAAGAAACGGAAAAATAGACGGGTTGTGCAAAAATGGTGGTAAATTGGCTAAAATACAGAATAGTGCACCATCTTCGGCATTCTTCGAAAAATGTCAAGGTTTTCCAAAAAAAGTGCTTAAATATTCATACAATTTTGCAAACGAGTAGATTTAAGTACATAATGATCGAATTTGCCTGTTTGGTTCATTTTTACAAAACTATACTATCGTTTGTATTTTTCTCTTTAAATTCCGTATAAGCTTATAAATTTGTGATAGTGGTACGTTGATCTTGAAGTTTTTATCGTTTAGTTAATGTTTTAAGGTTATACTGATTAATTTAATAAATTTTTTTATAATTCATTTTAGAATCAGAGTAAGATCGATTTATTAACAGCGCAATTTTGGTAAATGTGTAATGCAAGCATGGTGGAACTCAGAATTGATGATATAGCTCACTACTAATCCAACAAATTCACATCATTTCGTATATTCAAAAGTATTGAAACATTCAAATTTATAAAATTATTACAAATTGCTATTTCGCAAAGAGTAATAACCATATTTACAATTAAAAGAATTATTTTTGCATTTAAGGAAAATGTTAAGCCCTTTTTATCGACATCTAAATTCCAAAAATATGCCGCCAAAACATTCAGAGAATGATCGCCTATTTTACAAATAATGAATATAGTTTAATAATAAAGGAGTTATTATGGTAAAAACCACATTTTGTGAGTAATGCCGAATGTGGTGCATTTTTCTGTGCTTTAGCCGGTAAAATGCAGTGAAGCCCATTAATTTTAATTCAAAATAACATGAAAGTTTAGATTTCAGCTCATTTTGCTCAGTTAGCCACGCTTTATGTAGCTTTTGCAAATTTATATGTTCAATTTTATGTACATGAGTTTAAAATAAATATTTACTCTTTTAGTTTGCCTAAAATTTCAACCATTGGCAACGAATCCTCGATTCCATATATAGAAGCAGTGTCTTAAATATACTCGACAATTTCCTTATTTTTTTTAGTTCTAAGGCTAATATTAATTATGGATTTCATCGTTTATTCTGCGCATGTTAAGTGGTGTAAAAACGAAGATTACTAAACATTCCTAAGTGTTGATTCTAGCCAAAATTCAAGGGAAATTGTTTTTAGCTGAAAAATAGGCTGGGTTTACTTTATCATCAAACGATTTTTTGTGCCTGTCATACATTTCATCCTGTTTGTTGAAATGGACAGAGTTTTATTGAGTGGAATATTGTTTTATTATATCAATTCAATCGCAGCAATTGCAATATTCTCCTTTCGTGTTTTACATTGTATTTATAATTCTAGTAGTTCTTCATAATACCGGGTTTTGCATTTAAAAATAGATTTTTTTGAGTACGATTCAGACATCTTTGAAATGTATAAATTTAGGGTTTCCATTCATTATCACACCTGTTCCATCCATTATCGCACATCAGTAAAATTCAGTTTATATTTTTACAGTTGTTTAACGTTCCAAACGTTAACTTTTCCAGAGAATTGTGAATTCTTTTTTAACATATCTTGCACACCATGTAAAATTTTTTGACAAAACCCACATATTTTTGGAGGCTAAAAATCATAGGCCCATTTAAACACGCCTGCGCGCAATCGAAACGCGGTATTGATTATTTCCATTTATTTCAGGATACTATTTGGTATATTTTTGACAACAGTATTTTTGCGGTTCAAATGTTGACAACCAGTAGAAATGTGGATACCGTTGAAAATTAGCATAAAATTAAATTTTTGACAAAAGTCATAATTTAGGTGGCTAAAAACAATACCGCTATATAAAAACACTTGCGCGAACGTTTCCACTACTTTTATAAGTTATGTTTATTTCATTATTTAAATTTTGATGCTTTGGAGCACTGGTTGACATTTATTAAATTGAGTTTTCCATCCGTCTATGTATTTCTTTATATCGAAAAAAAGGGAAAAAATAATTCAAGCTAAGTTAATTTTCGAGTTTTTAAACTCATTGTGAGTAATTCCTTTCCAGGTGATTTGTCACATGTTTCGGAAGATCATAACCAAAATGAAAGTTTCATTTTCGTTTTAAATTAGAGTTTATACTTGCAAAAGTCCTCAGCGTGTAGTATGTATGACATTTATTTACCTACTAAAATTATTATCGGCAGGCAATATAAATAGTAACAGCTTTACTCATAATATTTTTACACGATTTAGTTTTTGGCTATTGATCATAATTCTTTTCTTCCTATGGCAATCAAAATTGCTTTCTGTAATATTTGAATCATTTTCTAAACTCAATTTTAGCATAAACAACTTTACCATAAAGTCAACCACTATTCAGAAACATCAACATTTAGATGGTGGAATCAACGTAAGTTATAAAAGTAGTGAAATGTTCACCCAAGCGTGTTTATTCCGCGGTAGTGTTTTTAGCGTACTAAATTATGACTTTTGGCAAAAATAAAATTTTATGTTCATTTTCAACGGTATCAACATTTCTACCGGTTGTCAACATTTTAACCCCCAAAATACTGTTGTCAAAATATACCAAATAGTATCTTGAAATAAATCGAAACAACCAGTACCGTTTTTCGACTTCGCGCGGGCGTGTTTAAATGGACCTATGATTTTTAGCCGCCAAAAACATGTGGGTTTTGTCAAAAAAGTTTACATGGTGTGCAAGATATGTTAAAAAAGAATGTACATTTCTCTGGAAAAGTCAACATTTGGAACATCAAACAATTGTAAACATAAAAATTGAATTTTATTGATGTGCGAAATGAAATGAAATCGGTGCGATAATGGATGGAAGCCCTTTATTTATACATTTTAAAGATGTCTGAATTGTACTCTACGCACTCTATTTATTAATGCAAAACCTGGTATTTTGACGAAATATATCGTACATAAATTGAAACAGTATATATTTAATTAATGTCTCGACTCATACACTGATATTGATATCCATCATATCAATTTAATATCTTAGATTTGAAAGTTGATTATATCGTTCTGCATTTCCTATCTTTTACTGTTTTAGCAGGCAATGGCAGCTCTTTCAAAAAAAATTTTTTTTTCCTCAAATCTCAAATGGTTCTTTGGATTGATTCACAGTGAAAAAATTTATGTTTTCACACTTTATTTATGATTCTCTTCTCTTAACAATCTTTGGACTAACTAAGAAACGAACAACATTGGCAATGTCATAAGATTTATCCAGTTGTTAATTGCATAATATGACTATTCTTGACTCTTCTGAAACTCTTCAATTGCTTTGTACTTGCATCATCGGTAGGGTATTCATTTATAAATGAATTATACTTAATTTTGCATCTTTTCAAATTTCACTTTTTGTTATGCTCTAATTTTTATTCGTAAATAAGGCATACCGAAAAGTAATTTGCGTTTGGAGTAAAGCCACAAGTCTTGGTTATTTCCACTTTAAATTCACTGCTCCTATCATCCATTTTTATTTTTTTCCTCTTCGTAAACATATCATACCGGTTGCAAACAAAATAAAATTCTAATAATTAATCCTACTAGCTACAAAAATGATTGAAAAAACTCTTGGTATGATTTGAAGCTTAAAAAACATATAGCTTACTTTATACTCCAATTATTTATCAAACATTGAAGATTGCTCAACATGTATTAAACCTCTGGGTAAACTATGCTGTGTCTGTTGAAAAATTGACTCAGTCATTCGAAACCCAGCATGTCTCTTAACAACGAAAGCGCAAAATGATGGAGACTGGTAGTTTCCGATGGTTAGAGTCTAAACCAAGCAATAACCGGCACTGCGAGCGTGTACCACATTTCCCTAAATAATGAAAATTAAATATTTAATGACCCCTAACGTTATATTATCCGCAATTAGCATCCACACATGACTATTATTAGAAAGCTACTGGTTGCAGACCATTGTGTTAGAATCTTGTATCACAAGAGTAAAAATTAAGCAGACTTTTATTTGTCACATTCGATCTTAGATTTCTCGTGTCAAAAATTGAACACTTTGACACAATTGACTACACCTAATTTGTAATTACTATCAAAAAGTAAAGTCCTTTAAATTTCTGGATGTTATGTATCAGAGTTTTCCATATTTATGGCATATCTTTCCGATATTTGTGGTACATTCTAACGATTATTATGGTGTTACTCAAAATATTTATGGTTACTCTTAATGATATTATCGCATGTCTGAAGGATATTTTCAATTTTGATGTGTTTAATTGATCATGAAGGCCATAATTTTTCAAAAACAAAATGGATAGAAAACATTATATAAATGCCACTATATCATTAAGAACAACTATAAATATTTTGATTCACGTCATAATTTAGGAAGGATGTACAATAAATATGGAACAAACCCGGAAGCGTTCAGACACTCGTGAGAATAAAACGGTTTTATAGTGAAACGCATGATTTCTTCAAGGTGATCACTTATGATCAATGGTCTAAGATGACTGAACATATATGGGCTCTTCACGAAATGATAAAAGAAAGAAAAATAAGTTTAATAAATCCTTGTGTAGTACCGGGTTTTGCGACCAATATCCGCATCCGTGACGGAACAATAGCGGCATTTTTTTAATAAACTTTTGAACATAAAAAAAGAACTGTATCGACGAAAATAAAAAAGTTTAATGTGCAGTATGCGTGTGCAACATGAAAAATAGTTACCGTTATTTGGTTTTTCATCGAAAGAAGCGGGTCGTGACAACCAATAATGCGAAATGTAACAAGGAATTTAGCAGAAAATCAAAAGTAGCAAAAACAGTTAAATTAAAAGATGTAGTTTTATTTTCAGATATGCATAACCTTAGTCACTAAGAATGTCTTGTTCTTTAAGGCACATATTCGAAAAAGATGGTAACTATTTTTCATGTTGTACATGCATGCTGAACATTAAACTTTTTCATTTTCGTCGATACAGTTCTTTTTTATGTTCACAAATTACATGGAACAAGTTTGAATCAGCCACAGAAGGAATAGCTCGGACTACCAATGCCGTGGAGGGTTGGCACTGTGGTCTCCAGTCTCTTTTTATGTGCAGCCATCCAACGATGTGGACGTTATTTGAAGGTTTAAAAAAAGACAGCTGTAAGCAGAAGACGATCTACCTTCAAACGACGAGCGGAGTGGAGCATCATTCTTCCAAAAAATACAGGGAATTACAGGCTAAAGTACTCAGAGCAGTAACGAACTATGGTCGTACCAACGTAATAACATACGTAAGATGTTTGGCGCATTTATCATTTAATTGACTTTTATACAGTAGTTAATAATGATGTTAATGTTGTTTTTGTTTATTTATGAGATTTGAAATGTTAAGAATAGAAATATAAAGGCCTGCGAAGAAACATTTTTGAGATGAACAGTAACTGAAACGAATAGATTGAGACGAAACGTACTGGAGACGAACAGTAATTGAGACGAAACCTTTGAGAAGAATCGTATTGAGACGAACAGTAATGAGACGAATGGTATGGGCACCGTTTTGAGGAAGATGTCATTGAACATTTAGTACCGAAATGTTGATGAGCAGCAGATATCTTGCGCTCTTATTATTAAAAAATAAATTAGTGTAAACTTCTTAAATAATACTCAAAATTAAAGATCAGGAATAAATTTAATGGAGGAGTATAATTTTTTAAAGTATACGCCCTTCCCTGAAGATTGTCGGTGCCTTAGATGGTCAACTTTACACACACCGTTCCTTGAGTGGTGTAAAAATAGTTAACGTACTAAATTCCTCCCGTACCGTGATTTGTTCATCATTATTTTTTCCATGAAAAACACTTCGTGATCTTTCGTGACCTAACGAATGGCCATGATGGATACGGATGAATCACAAAAAAGTAGATTTGAAATTGAATTGGAATTCGTCCAATGTCTATCAAATCCATACTATCTTAACTGTTAGTATTTGTGAATGTTCAAGTTTTAGCCCAGCAAGGATACCTTAAGGACGAAGCATTTTGTAATTATTTAGAATATCTAAAATACTGGAAAGAGCCTGAATATTCCAAATTTTTGATGTAAGGGTGCTGATAAACCTAGATATCCTCAATGTTTATACTTTTTGGACCTGTTAAGCCACCGAGAGTTCAGACAGGACGTTGGCAAATTGAATTTTATAAAAGACCTGGAACAGCAGCAACTATTATTCTGGCAATATTATTCATATAAACGTAAATCAAGACATGAAGCACCGCCTAACGAGTCGTGATTATTGCCGTGACAAACCGTTATTCCTTTTATTTTTGGGTCTAGTTTATTTTTAGTTTGTAATTGTACAGACGTTGTGACAAATGAGAGACTAGAAAAATTTACCAACAATCACTACACTTATTTTTTGATTAGGATTATCATGTCAATCGAGTAAAAGTTGGTCATAGCTAATTATGTGAAAAATCACCCAGCAGTAGACGTGTGATGTATACAAGCTTCGTTATTTACCATTAATATTGTCATTCAGTTTTATAATGTGTATGGGATACGATATCCCAGTTGTCAGAAGCCAAGTTTTAATTCTTTATATTTGGCATGGACCATCAAACAATGATGATAAGTTCTTGGACGGGTTGTGGATGTTCCTCCTTGTTAAGAATTTAATATTTTGACCTTTCACTTTCTCTTCATTCCTACAGTATTTATATATGAATCGATCGATTATTAAAGTCCAAACGAGACGAAATATTGTAAGACGTTCTTGTACAAAGGCTTCCCAAAGATAGCTTGCTATCTTATTTGATAAGCTCAACAGCACAGCGGAGCGAAGATTCCTTGGATTGAACAAATCTGGTTGTGGCGTAGCTACAAAACAACAGAAGAGAGTCGACCTTGAGAAATACAGTCAACTCCGGGTAAGTGCACAGCCTTGGGACATAGAAACAACGCGCACNTACTTTTTGGACCTGTTAAGCCACCGAGAGTTCAGACAGGACGTTGGCAAATTGAATTTTATAAAAGACCTGGAACAGCAGCAACTATTATTCTGGCAATATTATTCATATAAACGTAAATCAAGACATGAAGCACCGCCTAACGAGTCGTGATTATTGCCGTGACAAACCGTTATTCCTTTTATTTTTGGGTCTAGTTTATTTTTAGTTTGTAATTGTACAGACGTTGTGACAAATGAGAGACTAGAAAAATTTACCAACAATCACTACACTTATTTTTTGATTAGGATTATCATGTCAATCGAGTAAAAGTTGGTCATAGCTAATTATGTGAAAAATCACCCAGCAGTAGACGTGTGATGTATACAAGCTTCGTTATTTACCATTAATATTGTCATTCAGTTTTATAATGTGTATGGGATACGATATCCCAGTTGTCAGAAGCCAAGTTTTAATTCTTTATATTTGGCATGGACCATCAAACAATGATGATAAGTTCTTGGACGGGTTGTGGATGTTCCTCCTTGTTAAGAATTTAATATTTTGACCTTTCACTTTCTCTTCATTCCTACAGTATTTATATATGAATCGATCGATTATTAAAGTCCAAACGAGACGAAATATTGTAAGACGTTCTTGTACAAAGGCTTCCCAAAGATAGCTTGCTATCTTATTTGATAAGCTCAACAGCACAGCGGAGCGAAGATTCCTTGGATTGAACAAATCTGGTTGTGGCGTAGCTACAAAACAACAGAAGAGAGTCGACCTTGAGAAATACAGTCAACTCCGGTTAAGTGCACAGCCGTGGGACATAGAAACAACGCGCACTTAACCGGAGTGAGCAGAAATCCGAAGTCAATATACATAGTCACATGGAAATGGGACCGAAACATTCTATACACTTAACCAGAGTTGACTCTTTACCGAAAGGAACGTAGGGCGTTGGTAACGGTTCGTCATGTGAGCTGCCTAAGACGCATGAATACGCCATCGTTGCTTCATTATATCTGTGGCCAAACAATTTTGACAGAGGTTCAGTAAAAGAACACAGATCACTTCTGTCTGTTGTTTCGTTTTTTATCTTATACATCCGTCTCACCCAACTTCTCTTTATATGTGAAAACATCAAAAAAATTTGCACTTCAGATTGTAATATTAATTACTGTAGACGTCCCTGACATTGACAGATCTCTTATATTGATTGGAGAACATTAAACACCTTTAATGTTTGCTTAAGGCGACGTTACCAAAATAAAATCCAAGATAGTCAAGTCAACTATGGCAATCCATTTATTTCATATATATTAGTGACAAGTGAAACTAATAAATCCATGAACACTTTTTATTTTCTATTGTATTCGAGAACTTGGATATATGTTTTTAATTCAGAAAGTCCAGCACCAAGGAGGTGTTTTTTCCTTTAGAGACAAAAACTGCAAGTTGTCAATGATGAATCACCGTAATACACTTTTAGAACTATAACGTTGATTAAACACATTTGACAGATAAAATCGACAAATCGCATCGCTATTGAATTCTGAATTTCGATGATATTGGATCTTGCATCCAGTAAAGCGGTTTTTGAAGATTTAAAACACGCTTTTATTGAAATAAATGCAGAAAAATAATGTTCAAACTGGTAGTTAATAGTGAAAGAATGGTGACCGTTAGTCAAACTTTGGATATTCCAGAGTTCATGAGAGGAGGCCCTTCGCTGATTAAGCGCAAAATAAGGAGAGGTTTACCAAAAATGGATCAAATGCTCAATAGCTGTTTGTGATGACCAGTTACGCGAAGTCTAACAAGGAATTACACGGAAAGTTAAAAAGTGACAAAATGCGGTAAAATTCATAGATTTAAGTTGTAAATTTCAGATAAGCATCATCCTTTACTCTCTAGGAATACCTTGTTCTGTAACAAAGAAAATCGAAAAAGAATCTATGTGCAAGAAAAATCCAGAAATCTCAGCAGTTGTAACAGTGATACATACAAACCTCATTTTTTGAAATTTGCCATTAGTTCTGGTTAGTGGTAAATTCATCCTTATTGTGTTCTTGGTCGAGCTGAAGGCTTCCTCCTAGGAACTAAGAAGAATCCAACCTTTTATTTCGTTAACCTTTCTTTCATATTTAACTATTTTTTCATTTCGGTCAATTCAGTTCTTATATTATTTTCAGAAATTTATTTAAGCAAAATCTCGTTATTGGATGCAAGATCCGGTGTTCAAAAATAATCCAATTATTGTGAACCTGGAGGCGTTAGAAAAAGGTAAATGTTATCAGAATGAAGTTCAAATTTTGATCGAGGGATACACACCACAGATTGCGCAAAAGAATTGGCTCGTATGTGCTGATAATCATAGACAATATAGAGAAAAAATACACATTCGAGGCAAAATATACTTAGTTGACAGAATATATGGGTGAAGATGCTAAATTACAGGGTTTTCGATCTAATTTGGCGTTTGTCCAGCCTAATTTGGTGCTGCTTTTTTTTGCGGCGGTTTCCAGTTAAATTTCGTTTTTGTTTAGTCAAATGTTGTGTTTGTCCGTATAAATTTTGTTGTTCGTCGGCCAAATTTGACTGGAACAACGCTAATTTGGACCGAAAACCCTGTAATGTAGAACGACCCTGAAAGTACACGCTGACCTTGTGCATTTGACACTATATTATTTTTAAATTGGAAACTCCTATTAACTTTCAGCTTTCTCTTTACTCAGATTCATTAATTTCAATATTTTTTTCAGCTTAAAGGCTTGACAAATCATGGGATTAAAATCCATTTATAGAGCTCTCGTGCCTCGTAAATATCCAGCAGTTGTCTAGGTGTAGGTGGATGAAAACTTAGCGAATAGCGCTGAATATACAATTTATATTTCGAGGAGAACAGAAATTCAGATTGCATCAGGAAGTGGTACGTGCAAAACGCCTATAATGAACAACGAAAATACTCAAAGTCTGAAATGTCTCTCAAATATATTTATAAAGCCTTCTCCTCCAAGGCCAAAATCTGGATTCATCGAAAACTCAAAAAGTTTAAGCACGCATATTTCGCTGCACGTACTGTACCAGTTGCAGGATGTTTTTACATTATAATAAATTCTAACTTGTAAAATTAATGTCACCCTTTACTCGTACACACCTTTGGCTGCATTCTTCGTACCACATATATGTTTTTTCCAACATCTTTTAGTTACTTTTTTTAATGATAAAATATAAAAGTTATGCCAATATTTATTAATGATAGAATGAGCGTCAGCAATCATTTTTAAATTTTAATACAAAAACTTCTTATATTCTAACACAAAAAATAAGGCCAATGTTTGTTAGAGGATTCGAATTATTGAACCAAGATCTATCCGAATCGATATTTTGGTTGTACATGACTTTTCCGGGAAACGAAAATTTTCTATACGATATCTTATTGTCGTTTTCCAAACAACACTCACTTTTCCATTAAATGCATTTACCTGATGCATACCATGAGTAAACTTTGAAAAAAAAACTCTATCGGGTGCTCATTGTTATCGATTAACCTGTAAAAATCCTTATTTCTGAAAACCAAAGCCTCCAAATTTAGAACAATTTTGAATTATTGGCCCATGCACCGTTTAGGCCCATAATAGTATACTCTTGCCTGGAAG
>JWZT01004744.1:25670-51753 GCA_000827895.1 Thelohanellus kitauei
AAAATATCCCGCCAACATTATTCTATATCTATCCAGAGCGCCAAAACGTTAAGATGTAAGACGAGGTCGCTAAAGTACTCTGCGCCAAAACGTCTCACCTCATTTTTACTCAAATTACACATTTAAATCTTAAGCATATTTTTCATAAATATTCAAGTTTTCCCGCCAAAATCAACCCACAAAAGGATGCCGCCAATATAAATCTACATTGGCCTTGCGCGCCAAACCTTCATGATGGAAGGCGGGGTCTCTATAACGCTCTGCGCCAAAATGTCGTGCGCCAAAACAGCTGCGCCAAAACGTTACGTACCTAATTTTTAAGACAAAGACGCTTCCAAAGAAGATTTTCCCATATACAATTATAAAATAAATTAAAATTGGTTGGTGGCTTCAAATAATTATGAAGCAATATATTCCGTAGGTATCGAATGTTGATCTTTATTCATTTCCTTAAAAGTGTTTAATACTAGACGCATTACTCGGTTATAGAATAGAGTTTTTCAAAAATACGGTTATCTTAAAAACTAGTTAATGGAATTTGGAATCGATCCGTGGAGGATGAGGATAGTTGCGAAAATGTTGCAACCCCTCATAAATCAGTAAATAAATCATTTAAATCGAGGTTTATAAGCATCTTGATGTATTTATGATTATATCGTAGTTATATTGGAGAGAAAATATAAAGCTCATTAAAAATGTTTATTAAAAGGTGTTTATTTGGATTAATGTTACAAAGGGAAGTATATCAAAGAATACTGTATACATGGATTTAGGAAAACAGAGCTATATTTATATAGTTAGTTTTCTATTTACGATTTTGAAGAAACGACTGAGATAGAAAGTTCTACTGGTGATGATATGCGTTGAATTAAAGCGGTATGGCAAATGAATTTATACTTAATTAATTAGCAATACTTAGGACACGATAATCAATTTTGATAAAATTCATGACAGTAAAATATATTATATATGCTTATGACCCTGATTGAGCAGTACTATTTTATCAGTCGCACCATCCTAAAAGATCAAAAATATTCTCTTCTAAGCCTGCTAATTATATCTGAAAACTGGGTAATTCTGGTTTGTATGCTGACACTGGTATACCCCATGTCAAACAAAAATAACTTATGTTAGAGATTTTGGCAAACATATCCCTTTGTCTACAATTTACTATCTGATAACCAACATCATACGTTTAGAACTTTATGTAGGATATCATCAAATACTTTAATCGTTTGTTGAGCCTAACCACTGTAATTCTTAAACGATACAGGAGGAACAGATGGAGTCGTATTTTCTTAAATACAGTCACAATTCTCATCTCATAGAGCGACACAATCAAAAATACAGAGCAAAGTGGATCGATAAACAAATATTAAAATCATGAAATTTGTGAAACAAACATGTTACGAAATATATAAATACATAAAATCATGTTTCTATCATCCGAATCGCTTTTAATATATCGACTAGATTGCTCGGTCAGTACAACAATCACTATAATTTAACAATATACCCAATCTGTATCAGTAAAACGACATATAATTGCAATTCTGATCAATTGGATGACACGACACAAATCCTGATTATAAATTAGTTAATATCGCATTAGGAATTCAATGACAAGGAAGAATCTACAGTTATCATTGATTATTTTAAAGCATCATTTTATAAATATTAATACATTTGATGAAAATTTAATGATCTTACATAATATTTCTTATATCTGTAAATGTGTCTATGATTTTTTATACCCACGTTAGACTTTGAGTTGTCATTAACATAAGTACTAAAATAAAATGACCGATAATTACTCTTTTTGCATGTGATACAAAAATGCAGAGTGCCATCCATTATATGCTTAGAATTAACAATATTTCAAATTCAGCTATTATCTGATATCAGTACATTTTTTTGATACAGATTTGAGTTCTCATTCTCAATCAACCACCAAGCATGTTTGTCGATTCATTTAGAGCAATAATTTACTGTAGCCACTTGTCTTTGATTAGAATCTAAATGACTGTATTTCATTATATTTCTCACTTCTTTAATGTATGCTTTTAAATTTAGTCTGTCTATATTTAAAGCGATATATTTGCACCTCATTTTTTATTGTCTATAGAACAACATTATTGAGTACCTATATGTGTGGTTGAAGTCGATTTTGTTAATAAGTAGTTAAAAAGTGCCAAATCCTTTTAATAAAAACAAGATAATATAAAGTTGTTACAATTTGACATTAAATGAATATTTAGCTTAAAAATAGAATAGTCGTTCATTGTGGCTGGTAAATCTCTTTGAATATAAACTCAGCCGGATATAAAATTGACCAAAGTTTTCTCGATATGAATCGTTGAATGTAATATCTAATAAATTGATTCAAATATGCAATATATGATATATATGAGCAAAACAAGCTGTAATCATGATATATTTGTGGGTTCAAACAAGATCCATGAACGAATTCAACAATCAAACTTTTTCATTATCCATCACTTGATCGAGCAACAAATATTCGTATTGTTTCCTTTTCGAGCGATTGGTATACTCAGTACCGACCCCACATGGTGCTTTCGTTTGTATTTTTTTTTGTTTTGTTCCTTTGGCATATTTCATCGCTATTATTTCCTATAATTTATAAAATACTTATCTGAAACTAGTGAATACATTAATTTCGACAAAAAGAAAATAAGTGGACAAGGATCATCAATGCTCAGACCACAGATTGTGGTGACGATTTTCGCCACGATTGTCGTAAATCTGTCTTGATCGCTGTCAACTTCAGGATCTCATCAACCAATATTTTACTTTTATGAAATCAACAGATTATGTATATTAATATCAATAATAATCACGTGATATGGTTTTCTTCTTTCAATTCTTAATTTTTTGAATATTATCAGCAATTAAATGATGACATCTTAATCAAAGGACCACGAAATGTGTAATTGAATTGATTAGAAATTCATTAAAATTACATTACTAGGCACCCAAAAATGTTAACACGATTCTTTTATCAAATATACATGCTGCCAAAAGCCAATAAGAGTGATATTATCCACCAAATAATGCATTACAGAAAAAAACCGTGATGTATCGTAAAAGTTCCTTGGATGAAAATCAGATAACAACTGGACATTGTATCACAGAAAATATTTTTTTGCAAACAAACTAACTGTATTATAAGAATAAGAATTTTCATGTTTATAATTTGTAGTTTATATTCAAAAGTGGAACTATGTCGCTGTACTACACATTTACCAGCACATGTGTCAATGTTTGAACCAAACCTTTATGTGGTTTATTAATCGTTTCATTCATGAAAAAATTCATTGAACAAAAATTACATATCAATTGCACTGGGTAATATCGTGTAGAAACCACTGTGTACTATTTGACGGTTAATCGCCACCAGACTCACCCCTAGAGTTTTTTAGATCGATATTAGATGATATGTAAAATTATTTACGCTCGCTTAAAGAGAGATATCTACAAAACTTCGATTATATCAATTCTTAACTCTGAATTCTCATATTTGTTGTTAGATCAATCTATATTTTTATGTTCCATACAACGCAGGTTAGGCTTCGGAAATCATCAACGTTCAAAGCATGAACAGATGATAGTGGTTCCCAAGCTGTTGATAGAACAAAATCATTTTATTTTTTTTTAAATAATTATTTGATGAATTGAAACAAATATTTCAATTGTTTCAATATAATTATACATGGATAGATTTTTTAACGTATAAATTTTATATGAAAAAAATTCTGAATCAGAATTGGTTCTACTTCTGTTACTGTGTTGGGTAATCCTCAATCATTGATATATTAGTTCCTTTTGAATTATAATTCTGTTTTTCTAATTTGCTTATTAAAATCGACGGAGTTAAATTTCTAGATGATCTTTTTAAACATTAGTCATAAAGCGGTTAATCTTATCATTTCCCAATGTATAATTTACCTCATATTCATAATATTGATGTGAACTTGATTCAAATTTTATAGTGTGTTAGAATGTGTATCGTATTCCTTCATTCATGATCATATATATTCATAGATACTATCTTGTTAATTCATCAACATGGACAAAAGATAGTCTTTTAATAGATGTCAGAAATTCGTATTTAGATGCTGGACACAACTAATTTTTAAATGTTAGGAATCTGGGTGATAAAAATTAGTTACCATAATAGATAGTCCTATTGTGCTTAGAAATACAATTTTATAGCCTCTGAAGTGAGCTTGTGTTTTTTGTGTACCAGATTATAGCTTATTTAATTCCTAAATTTTGATGTGTATGAATCGTAATTTCTTTTGGAATTTAAATTCTAGAAAAAGGGGTTTAAATGAACATATAAATCTTTAGGTATAGTTGTTAGATTTTGAAATTACCTTGAAATATATAAATTACGAGCATGTCATCGTGTCAATCTTTACTAGAATAAGTTAGATCAAATTTTTACATTTGTGTATAATACAACTGATTTTTTTTG
The DNA here is from genome assembly GCA_000827895.1 of Thelohanellus kitauei. Taxonomy (NCBI): domain Eukaryota; kingdom Metazoa; phylum Cnidaria; class Myxozoa; order Bivalvulida; family Myxobolidae; genus Thelohanellus; species Thelohanellus kitauei. The sequence goes on from JWZT01004744.1 coordinate 30,169, forward strand.
TAATACGAATTTAATTGTAGATCCCTCTGATCTAAATTCCGATCAAAAAAGGTCGTGGTTATATACATTTTCGGAAATTGTTTTATTTTGGTTGATGAGGCATTCTAAATCCGAAAGCGTTATTGAAATCGGAAAAAGATTATTCTGTTCGTTATTTAAAGTAATCAGAATGAATTTGGAAGGACATATGTTACTTGTGTATTTATATGTATTTTTTATATGGCTTAAATATAAATGTTAAATCTATCGTCAAGTGAATAGAATTCATAAAATAACGTTTTACTGAAAAGTGGAAAACATATGAAATTGACGACTGTTTTATGTTTTTACAAAATAAAGACTGATCCGATGCTCACTGTTAAATAAATACTCCTCCGATTCAATATCTGTGATTCTGGTAAAAGCAATATCTTTGAAAAATTAGTTTGGCAGATACTAGTTATACATGGATGAAAATTTGGAGAAATTACATGTGTATTTATCGAACTTTTTTCACCCTAACACACATCTTGTCATAAAATATTTGAAACTTGCGGTTAATACTTTTTTTCAGTAAAATATATCCCGGTGTGTCATGAAGACTGTCGTGGGGTGTATGACTCAATTAATGTCAATCATAATGTATCGGTGTTTCAATCAAATGTCCCAACTTTTATTAACTAATAAATTAAAGATAAACATTGTTAAAATGATTCACCGTAGCAGCACTGAGGTACAACTGGGGTATTTCCTTATTCAGCTAGAGCAATCTGTTTCCTATCTCTGATTAGAGGGTGTAGAAAGGGTTCAATGTAGGATAATCCCATTGAAAATACTCATACCCTACTTTATGATACTCTTCGACATAGAAAATAGAAGCTCCATCGGCTTGAATGGTGGGGAATACGGATGAATAAAGATGATATGATACCCTGGAGAATTCATGGACTTTGTAGAGTACCTGAATCGGACATTATTAATTATGTATATATTATGAGTGGTAGGAAAATTTCGCAACATAAAAGCAGAAATTTACACAAACCCCACTTTTTTGTTCGAGGCATAAAATAAAATCTATTCCTCCATAATCGCCACAAATAAACGCCATCGAGCTGTCATTGACTCAGCAGAGTGTCAAAAATTCTATCATGAGTATTGTCGATGGGACTCCTCTCCATTCAACATATTGCAAAGCCTCTAGTCAGACAGTATAAACAGATTGTGCAGACCAGATCAGGGTATCTACATGTTTTTCTTCCACAGTCTTAGAGAAACTTTTAAAATGTATTTTCTAATTTTATTTTTTAAAATAATTTATAACATTCTTTTATACACTCATGCATTTAGATTCTCACTTATAGATTCATGAACGACAATAGACAATCTTGACGACAAATATGAACACCCTTAACAAGAAATGGTGTATATGTACCGAAGAAAAGAATAAATTAAGATTTAGCTAATGCTGTTTATATAACCATTTTCTCTTTACACCAGATAACAAGGTAACAAAAATAAAATTCTATGAATTAAAATCGTCCCACGAAACGTAGATAAAGGGAATAACATTAACAAATTTTAAATAATCAGGTTATAATTATTAATCAAGTATTTTTTCATTCAAGTCGTTACACACAGTAACCAAATATTATTAGATTTGATTCAAATAAGCTAAGAGTATTCAATCACTCATGAGATATAAAAACATCATTAATTTGCAATAAAGAACATTTAAACATTGTTGATAATGTCAATAACAAGAATAAAAAAACATGCCGAGTATTTACAAATTTGAGACTCTAGCGTCAGTAAGATATTTATCTGATCAACTGTACATTTTATTGATCATGTAATCGTTTGATAAATTCAAATTTCATTTATTTGATTTTGTGTAGTAAATTACAAAAACATGTTAATTTACTAGTCTATTTAATGAATCAATTCGCAACACTTAAAAATGAACATTTTTTGAGGTCAGATAATACGCAAAACCTACGAACTAACAGGTTGATTTGATTAATGAAAATTTAAAAATATCGTTTCACTACACGATAACAATTTATGATTTTGAACTGATCTCCATATGCAACAGAGTAAAACATAATCCAACTTTTTAGAAAGGCCATATATTGAAACTTTTTGAACATTGTTATCATTAGAGCGACCGAAATTTATATAAAACCATTGAATAATATTATTCAAAATTTCGTTCGTTAATACTTATAACCAAATTTTAAACTTCTGTCTTAACTAATGAGTTATCGTCGATATACTATCACCATATCAAGAACTTCATATGACGACTGTTTTCGATAAATAAATAATTTATTCAAAATAATATTTTTGGGATTGGTTTTAAAAGATAAAAAGCTGCGAAAATTATCTGAAAGTACTCCTGGACAATAAACCTCTAATCAGTGTATTACACTGTTCAAAAATTTAACAAAATGATCTGTTCATATATTTCTTTTTGCTCTTATTGAAATATATGACAAATACCGCATTAGTCACCTCTGTGCAATCCATTTTACTTTTTTCTTCGTGGTATGAAATAAACCGGTTGTTTATTCGATTTTTTGAGAGTTGTAAAAGGGGAATACAAAATGTGAACATCAAACTATTCGATTGCACATAAAGGCCTATTTGATACATTACAGTAAAAATATTTTAATGATGATAAAACCAAAATACAATTAAATTAAATTACCGTTGTTGCGTTTCAAAAATTCACAAATTGCGTTGATAATATATTTTATAAAATTTTATAAATCTGCTGATCCACTATACCAATAAACTGTTACCTCTCCTGATGTCCAAATAATTTATGATTTTCAGAAAAAAATTAAACATGATAAATTTTCATAAAGAATAGCTTTAGCTTACGAATGATTCATTAACATATTTTTTTAATAATATAGATCATGCTAAACGATTCTTTAAAAGATGTGTCGGGCGTATGCACATCTGGAATGAAACAAGAATTATGAAATGTTATTAATCAACTTTTATTTATAATTAGCCCTTTTTCAAATTTACAGAGAGATGAGAGAATTTTATTGTATGGATTGTTATCGCCATATATAAACCTATTTAGCTGGAACGTGCCCATTGACTCTCTATTAAAACCTAGATTTTTGACATTCCCATTTGAATAAAATTCATGTCTTTTTATCTCGACAAAATCCAAAAAATGCGATGGAATTTACATCACATGTCATAAATATATAAATTGATTGCACAGTCGTTATAATTGGCTGACCAAAACTGTATATTTGGAAAAACATTCGAGCTAATACTATTACAATAAACGGAATCTCATTTTTAATCTCGCCCAAGCGTCAAACATGTAATTTCATCACGAAGTTATGGATGTAGATGTTGAATATCTATATAAGCGGGTTTGATCACAATCAATTTTGGACACAATTTTATAATTTTTTGCCTAATAATAAGGTGGAGAGACCTGCTTTGTACCCGATCTTTCCATTAAAATATTAAGAAATACCAGGTTTGGTACAAGGGGTTATAAATACGATTTTTACATTTTTTTACGATTCATAAACAATACAAAAAACTAAAATGTTTGTATATAAAGAGGAAGATGTGGTATTTATATGCATATATCATAGATTAAGGAAGAATTTATTTATGAGTTAATATCGTTGCGGTGGTTCAGTTCCAATGTATTTCAAATTCAAGGAAGTCAGTCCCATCTGTCCTTTGCACACAACAAGATAAACCTTAGGAATAATTGTAAAGTATGTTGTTATCTAATATCAAACTAAATATTACCTTGTATAAGAAATTAGCATCATCAAAAATATGTGGAGCAACTTTAATCTTTTTCGGACAGTTCAAAAATTCTACGAGCCACCATTTCTCTTGTTCTAAACCACAAAAACCGTTTTTCAACTGTTTATTCACCTATAGAAAAAATACATTTACTTCATTAAATATGAGAAGATCTTCATTGGTGGGAAAACGAAATTGTTTCCATCTGTCAGTCTCGTCAAGTTCCAAACCAAGTTTTGTGAAATGCAAAAACACCATAATCTATTCCTATAATCCCCAGATATATACATCGCTTGCGCAGTTAAGATGTTTTTTTACAATAATGTTGTTCGCTTCCTTGTAAAAGAAACGTTGAGTATGTTGTATTCCTGGCAGCTTCGAAGTGATTTACTGAAGATGTCATGGGATCTAATGTTTATGAGATATCAAAATAACAATGTGCATGAATATTCTCATCTGATCATAAGATTATAAATTTTGGTGAGTTTATGAATGCAAATCGCCAGTTCAGTAAATTATTTTACCACATATCTCAAAATGGTACACCCATCGATCCCTAGACAATAATTGATAAAGAAATGACTTGAGGGGCAAGGTTAAATAATGGTATAATCCAACCGATAATCGATGCTTGTATGGTAACCATTCCAATCAACAGCTGGATACTTTTTACCAACACCTATATATACCGAACATAGTAAATAAATATTTTTTATTTATTGTGGCCGTTTTTGTTGGTGATGCCTTTGCCAACTCTTCATTTTTCTTTAAATACCACGAATGCAAACGCCCACATTAGTTATTCGATAAACAACTTTTATTCTGTTGGGCATACATCAAAACGTCAAACTCCAAGGGAATTATATATACAAAAACATTAACTTAAAACCATAAATATATTCCATTTTAAAACCATCCACATGCTAAACTTAGTTATTTTACATTGAAATACGATGTCTTCAGATTAATAAACGTATAGATTTTAATAATTTTATAAACGCCCATTTAATAATGGATTTATAATTATCGAAAGTGTCATAGGTTATTGTATATATATTCAATTCATAACCATCGGATCTCTTTTAGGCTCTAATCAGTTTCTGATAAACTATTTTTAATATACACTGGAAAGAAAAATGAATGTATGATAATGATGATAGGTTTAGATTTTTGGTATCTATGGCGCATGTCTTGTATTTCAACAAAAAGAAGATGACCCAATTTTGATTTTATAGAATTCGATCATAAGGCAATTGGGTACGATTAGTAGGTTTATGATTAAAAACCATTTTGGTAGTGAGTGGCACCACTTCTTCATTCATGCATTTTTATACATCATTGTATTATTACAATTAAATATATTTCTGAATGGTAAATCTCCATGCTAGCGGCAATCGCCAAACGTCGCGTTACATCAAAACATAAATTTTTACTATCTATGAATATTTTAAATTGGTTCGGATACTAATTTTTTGTATTATGTGTGATTGCTAGAGATTAAACGGCTATTAAAAGTGCAACATATTGTACAAACATTTGATAATCATTTTATAAAATAGATTGATTTCGTAAATTCATAAGACATGCGCTTTAAATACAATAGATATTATTTATCTATCAATTGAATGATTTTTATATACCCTTGATTGATAATTAAGTACGTTTCAAAAGACAAAACCATCTATTTAATGAATGCAACTGAAAATAAATCTCAATTGGATATTTATTTGGTTTCGGCAGAAGTAATAAATTTAGGCGATGAATATGTTGAGAGATTTCCCTAAAAATGACATCTACAAATGGGAATAAATGATACTAAATCTCAGCTCAGTGTTTATTTTAAGATATTTACGACTGCGAAAAAAGCCATAGTTTTGTTTTTGTTTATTAATGGACAAAAGGTTCTGAACTATGACAATGATTATTTAAATAATTACATGATTTATTTCAAACCAGACTAATCGAAATTAATCGATTCAATTGTTCCAGAAATTATTGATGTAAATTTTATAAATTTTAATTTATTAATTCGGGATGAATCATAATTAATTTAGTTGTACTTTCGGAGTTGGTTATTAGTTTGTACGATTCAAGATGAACCTTTTGTATCTATTTATATATCAAATAATCGTTAATCTTCGCCTCATGTTCCTCACAAACACTAATAATATTCATGGATATTTTACTTGTTACCAAATCGTACCTGAGCTTTTAATTTTTAGTTAAATTTTTATGGAAAATCAATAATATCATTTAAATTCAAGAAAATCATATTCGTGCTACCAAAACGTCTTTATATGAATATAACCGTAACGATAATGCCAAGGATGTCAATTGATTCTGTCAAAATTTTCCACATGGAATATGAACTCCAAATGATTAATTGCACCAAGTTGTTTTCTTTGACGATCTCAAATCAAGATTATTTGTATCATGTTATAGTAATATTTTATATGATTAAGGATGTCCACATCGATGTCAGCGTTCACAAAGGTTTCCCTTTGTTGACTCAATATTATTTTACCATCTCAAGTGAAACATCACGATCATTCCAACAAATCAACGATATATTTTTTATTACATCTCTCTATGTACATTTTAACCCAAACGGCAAACATGTAACTCTATATTATGAAAGTTAATTTTTAAACCACCTGGAACCACGATTTTAAGACCCTTACAAAAAGAAACAAATTTAAATCCAGGAAGTCGTTGTGTTTTTGTTACGGTATGTGTTATATTAAACAGTTTATGTTTCATAAAATGGTCATCAAATATCACTTGAGTAGACAGAATCCAATTTCTCTTTACCCGTCCGTGCTTGTGAGATTTGAAGTTTTTGATAACTCTAAAACATATTTCCCTTTGATAATGAACCTTTCTGTTGGTGGTTGGAGAATTGGTTGCACGAATTTGAACCAAAAAATAGATTTCAATGCTAAAGTATTATACGAGAATTACGGAGGAGTAATGATGTTTTAAACTAGCATGTATCAATTCATCTCACAATTTTTGATTCGGTGATTGATCACCAAGAAAAGGCTTTCATAATTATAAATGGCCATTCAACTTTTTATTTGGGGAAGGGATCTATATATGAAACTAATATTAATTTTATTCCATACCATCTCTACTTATCCCAAAATGACCAAGGTATAAATTATGATATAGAAAAGAAAGGACCATTATTCCAATCAACATGATTCCCTTGCTGCCTCTTACAAAATCAATGTATGATTGCGATTTGAATTGGACGGTTTTATGGTTCTTAATTCAGATTGCTATCTTAATAACATACTCCTTTGCGTACTTTAAGATTCAAAGTTTTGTTGTAGCACAAATAAATGTTGGAACAATGAAGGACGTCGTTGTTCTTACGAAAATGTCCGATATCTATCTCGAAGATTGCGAAAAGATATTGGCTAAATAATAGAACGCTTATTATTTAATACATTTACAGCATGAACATAATCTTGATCATCTATATTGTTCAAGCGAATTTATTGAACTTTTTTCAAATTGTGAATTTCACGAAAAAACATATTTAAGATAGCTAATCAATCATAAATTGTGTACGAACACAGATTATCATACATCTTTTAACCGATTGTACATTTAAATTAATCTCTCTAAGGCCATTTCACGGCTTTTAAAAGAATAATCACATCGACGATACACTGAATCATCATATAAAATATCTGATAGTAAAATTGATTTACTAATGTATTTTTATTTGCAAAACTAAAGATATTCAGAATATGACAATTCAAGCCTAAAATGAACATTTTAAAACATCAAAATTTACGCGCCATTGATTGAGTAATTCAAATCATACTGATTATATTACCAGGCTCAATGGTTTTATCATCAAACTCTCAAATTTGATAATCTGATAACTGTAACTAGAGTAATTTCAGTGTATAAGCTGCTGTTTTTTTTAACAAGATTCGAACCCGCCCCATATACATCGATGTGGCAAATAAATGATTTTTTTCGATTTACCTACTTTCTTAAGTATATGCCATGAAGAATTGACAAACATTTGAACTCGTATGTTATACATCAATGCTGCCTCTATATATAAGGGTGTGTTCAATACAAATGGAAAATATGGTAAAGCAATAGGAGAGCTTATATGTGATTGTTCGAAAACTAAAAATTATAATAAAAAAAATTAGTCAGGTATATCAAACATTGACTGCAATTACAGTCAATTTCGCATAACTATACACAAGTTAAACGCATACGCTACATATCTCAACAATAAGTTTCTGTACAGATTTTTTAAATACAAAAATTTTGCCGAATATCTTCGGTACGTGCTGAGGTGACAAGCGTACGCTCATCTTACTCGCATGAGGGGATTCGTCCTGATATCATATAACTATGTAAATTTACTTCTGGTTTCTCGAACCTGCATATATTTTCGAATTCGATAATGTTACGAATGATGCGCATGTGATTTGATTTGACGGTATATAATGAGGTCAACAATAAATTTTGTTTTAAATAAGCAATATACTTCATTGGTTATACTGGTTGGCATAATCAAATCTGAAAATATGTTTCACAAGAATCTAATTTCAATGCCATTGTAGGTTATTTAAAATTCATTTAAGTTAATAACCTTTCTTTAATCAAATATTTATTCACCAGCTAACCGATGATGCGCTATTTTTTAAACACGTATTCTAACATATGATGTTAATACAGTCATTGTATGTGTATAAAACACGTTTTTATAATTGAAATTATGTATAGTTCTTGTGTAAACTCTTCTGTGGTAGCGGTTATAGCGATGATACAATAGATCATAATATATCTATGTGCCGTCGAGTAAAGTGCATCGTTCTAGTTGGAATTTCTGCCGTCTAATTTAACTGAGTTATCGGTAATACAATGTCGTCATGCTATTTTTCTATATTGGTCAATTATTTCAATGCTCTGTGAACATATGTCGAAAATTGTGCAAACAGTTCTACATTATCGAGAAATCTACATTTATATACGAGTATCATAAAACCAACAGCTTCATCGCATATTTAAAACGCTGCTGCAAGTTATCGTGAATAGCTGATAAAAAAATGTATAATATAGTTTCTATTATATCGATTTGGATATCAAATTGTTATAATAATTGTTGGTTTTGAATGTATAAATCTCATGCGTTGAATGTAGAGTTGTGGAAGCCTCTCTGAGTGATATAATCATTCTAATATTGCATCATATCCATTTTGTATATTCCACCTAGAATTCTGGCGTTTTTTACCAAAAGATATATAGACAAAACTGATGTTAAAAATTAACAAATTTTCACACGATACACAATATATGATTTCTATTATCGGATGTTATAGAATACGGAGCATGCTTTTTAATTTATCTTTTCTGACAACTTACATTATATTATACATTGAATTTCATAGATTATAGAGAAAATGATCTATTATATTTTCAAATATCAATAGTAGGGATCAGATAACCAATAGTGATAGCTACTACCTGATAGTAAACATATATTCTTCGTTCAATAAACAACAATAGTCTGTTTATCTAGGTTTAATAATCTTAGTGCCATTTAAACGATATCTTTCATAAAATTGTATAAAAAATAAAGCAGATTGTAAAAATTCATTGAAATTTTTCTTAAAATTCATCTCCATTTTATCTAGCTGTTTTTGTAAATATAGAGGTTTGTCTGGGAAAAAAATGACATTTTTGAACAGATACTAGCGTGTTATTTGAGTGATTTGTAAAATTTTCGTGAAATTACAGATGCTAAAGTCTAAAACATTCGTTTTCTTTAGCGTTTGTGATCCGAAAATAGAAAAATATTCTCGGATGAATACGTTTTCATATATTTACTTAACTAGATATTTTGACGGATGCCCGTGGCGTCCGCAACTTTGAGAAAGTTAGATTAATTGAATGAAACCTTGCATTATAGATTTAAGAATAAATAGACCATAATGATAATGGATATCCCACACCCATATTTTAATATCAATCGTTATTCGTACAGCATTCAAAAATGAAATCGATGACACCTGGACTGCACTCAAAAAAAGATATCGTAACCATGAATTCGTACAGACCCTCCAAATTAACATAGAGAGATGATTGAACCGTTTTTGATCATCATCTAACATGACACAAACAAAAAGATTGAGAAAAACAACAATTACAATGATAAAAATGATAAACGTTTAGATAGTGTGATTGTGCTCAGAGCGCATGATCATGATTTAAAAGCGTTACCGAGTGCGTGAGGTATCCAATGAGTGACACTATTCTATTATATATATTGATAATTTATGAGCATGATTATAAGGTTAAATATCAATATTATCCTACAGGAAATAATGCTTAAAATTTTACATATTTCAAAATTCGATTTTATGAAATAGCGTTCAGCATTAGATTTTACGTAGACTGAAGGTGACGAATCAGCATTGAATGTGTAAATTCTCACTTCTATGAAAAGGATCCCTTCCCATTGAAACATGCACACTAAACTATACATGATAAAAAAATTTCAGAATAAACACTCACGAGCGGACTATGATCGGTATTTGATACAATTTGTGAATATCTGAATATATGATATTGCTATATAGATCTTATTAAAGAGATCTCTAAATATTTTGGAATCTGCGCCTTTCTATAAATCGTATTTACAATTTTATTTTGATTAAATTTGCAGATGATTTCCTCACTAGTTTGAAACGATACAATAGTTCATTATGGAATTTATTTCATCTATTACAATGCATATATGATTCTAAATATGAAGATATTTATACTCATCGAATATTCTCAACAAAATTTGAACAAAGTTTAGTATTTTTTGTACTCTATCTCTCTAGGAATCCTAGAATTGTGAACTTGTTAGGTATATCTAATAAAGAGAATTTCGAGATCATTAAATGTTGTTTGCAGCGATTTAAATCATTCTTCTATTGTGATTGACCAAATCATATAAAGAACTATCTAGATACATTCTAAATTTATTATACAAACTTTTGTTCGTTAGTGCCGATCATAAAATAGATTTGCACCGAATATGACAAAGATAACTTATGGATAGTAATCTTCACGGTTATATGATAACTGGGATGAATATAAATTTTAGGAGTTAAGATTTTCACAATCTAATATATCAAATGAGTTTTCTACATAACGTATTATAACAAAGTAAAGTTAAAATTATGTTCATATGGAAATGTGTATTTTTAGTTAATGAAACGAAATAATAAAATGTATCTAATAGTCAATGGAATGTATCAGTCGACATTAAGTAATTTAATATGCAAAATGTAATTAACTATTGATACCATTATTTGTCCTGAATTTTCGGAAACATTCGTCTGTTAAATTTATTCAATGTTCCAATGTATATTTTTAGTTTTAAACTTTCATATTTATCACATTCAATGCACGTGATTTTTTAACAAAACAATTAATATATGTTATAATATTAGAATCTTAATTATAGATTCATCTTCCGGTCGAATGTAAGGAAAATCTAGGGTTTACAACAGAATTCTGTTTACATTTATAATCTACATCACAATGAAATTATTTATTGTTCTTGATTTTTTTAGATATTTTTACTCGTTATTCATTAAGTCTAAACAGAAATTTAATTAAAGATTAACCTCAATAGATCATTCGATCAAACGTAATGATTTCACCAATTTATATTTAAAATATCTGAAAAATTACCGATTGAAATAAACTTTTGTGATATTTGGTATTCGATTACAACTTGAGAAATGCGCACTATGGTATTTAAGATGAACTCACGTCTCTTGAGGTGAATATAGACACGCAATAATCCCAATATTCAGTTATCTCTACTGTTTGAACATTAGTTAAATTATACTTCATCTGACAATCAAATATATTAAACAAACATAATTTTTCACTAGCCCTTTTTCATCTTAAAGAACTTTGCTTTTAAAATCAGACCATAAAAATATTTGATATATAATCATTTTCATTCACAGATGATCGAGCCAAGAAACATTTTATTAAATTTCTTAATAGACTGAAAATGAAACAAAAAAGAGAAATTGTATATTATCGTACATAGAATTCATCATAAACCCTCACAATTATTGTTCTAGCTTAAAGCGTTATTCACATATATCTATGCTTAATCGAAAGTTTGTCATTCATATAATGCTTAAAATAATTGAGAGCTAGACGAATTGATTCCGACCAGAAAAAAGTTGAATAATAAACGTATGTATTAACAATATTTACCAAAACTGCGAAAGTGACTATCGATGATATAATCTTGCCACTCAATCGATACAAGACAAATGATGAAATATTTAGCATGAATGTTTAAAGAATAGAAATCAAACAACATTTTTAACCATTAAGAATGATTCGGCGGTGTCATTTATAGTTTCTGTTCTATATTTCTACCAACTAACTCAGATATATTAAATTTTGCAAAACTTAAGAAATTTTCTATGGTTAATTGGAAAATCATTAATCAAAACTCAACATTTACCCTGCCATAAGTTATATAAACCATTTTTTACATAATCAAACGAACTTAAATAAAATTTATTATGCTATTTTTGTGATAAATCAATGGAATTTACGGCAGTTGTACACTAGTTTTTTATAAACTCTGTCTCTTTTTCAGTTTTTACACAACTTTGTCCCCACATTTCTGAACATTACACAATTTTTACTCCAATTAAATACTATGCTGTGATACAAAGTTATAAATTTAAAGTATTATTTAATTTGATCGTCTAAATTTACAAGTAGTAAATGTCAGTTCATAAATTACTGTATAATCAGGTCTATTAGCACACCTATGTAAACGCCCCAGCACCTCTCACTTAACTCTCAAGAAAATATTATTTTATCTATATAGACGCGAGCGTCGAAATAAAAACCACAAGGGTCAAATCTTTATAACAACGACTGAGATTTTTCATCGAAAACTTGGGTATTTAAACACCGAAAATACAATTATTTTTGTATTAGGATGTAAAACAAATGGAAGATATTGCCTTTTAATAAAAGCTATTCGAATAATAAACAGACAATAAATCATTTTCACATTTTGATAAATGAGAATAGATACATCGCATTAAATCAATTCGATTTTAGAACCCCCATCCTCCCTCTTCCTCTCAACCATATGCAAAAATAGATGAAAAATCGAAACTTAATATTAATACATTGCTTTTGTGATATACAGATAGCGTGGCTCTTATCAAAATATTTGGTTCTATTTATTCCTTTTCAAAATTTCAGATTTATCTTTCCTAATCCAAGTTGAAAAGAAACTGTTTATAGAATTTTTCCAAAGCTTTTATTATGTTTACAATCGTATTCCATACATATAAATTGACAATAATTCAAAATCAACGTTAGTCTAAGAAACCTCTTTTTAGTTAATTCTCCAACTTTTTATATATATTTTAGATGATATAAATTAAAATAATTTACAGTTTGCTGGATCGTGTTTGTATAGTCTTAAGATGCATTTTTAAATAATCCACGTAAAAATTTTGTTACCAACCATTTTTTCAAGTAAATTATCGTTCCCTGTACCAGTTAACCAAATCGAAAAATCTCATTCATTCAAAAAATATAAAAACCCAATAATTTTCCATAAAATAATCATCTCATATATAATATGCTTGCATTAACTCACCATATATTATTAAATCGTGCATACGAATGGATCTATCAATGACCATTTTAATATTTAAAATTTATTTGACATATTATTTGGAATACTTTGAACATGGTAATGTTTTAACTAGTGTTTTGAAATTACATGCTTGGTTTAATCATTTTGCATTTGAGTTTATTTTAAAATTAATAAAAATTAACTTTGAATTAACAGAAACGTGTTTTTTTGATATAACCATTTTAGCGTTCAATATTTCTGACTTTGACATTCATAAGTGCTTCTATTTGTATTTCCATTATATACAAAATAAAATTTATAACGATTTTATCTTTTGGGTCTTGAAAATATTCGTTAAGATTTTCGAGTTTAATAAGAGTAGTCATACTGATATTAGTTTACTTCTAACAGCAAAAATCTCTCTGTCATTTACTTTTTTTTAATTAAAAAAACACTTACTCAAACAACTCAAACTTTTGAATGTCCGAATCGGACAGTCAGACAGTCAATCGAAAATGGTGTATTATACTTTTGTTTCAAACACAAAATTTATTTGACAGTATCTGGTAAACAAAAGTTAATGTTGAATAACGAGAAAAAACTGTAAAAATTTGATTAAAAATTATTTCAAACTACTATCTATCGTAGATATTCGTATTTCATTAAATTTAGTTTCCAATTTAAACAATCATACATTGATAAATATTTTTATAAACATCGATGCATTCTCGACAAAGAGCTTATTTAACAAATAAAAATACATGCATAAAGCATAGGCTTAGAGCTTCCTTTAAGGTCATAAGCATCGAACTACTTTACATATATTAATACCTTTACAAGATCCATAACCGCTAAATTAGAATCCTTTCCATATTTACACCGTTCAAATTTCTTAATTGCACAAGAGTGAGTTATTTTATGTTTAGATCTCAATCCATCCCCTATTTTGTAAAATTCATCTCTTTTTTTCGTGTCCCCAAATTTTAATTGACACTCGTATCCATATTCAAAACAAGCCTGGATGGCTTTTCCGATATTTCGCTGGTAAAAATGCAAGTATACTTTTTTTAGATAAACTTCTATTATCTTCTTATAACACATGAATGTCTTAGGTGACTTTAACTGTGAATAACATTCAGCCGATTTCTCGTATCTATTTGTGGCATACATATATTGTATTTTTTTAGCTACAATCAACTCAGCAGCTTTAAAATAAGCATTTGCAGCATCTTCATAAAAAACAGTCATACCTTCGTACTTCCCAAATTTAACCAATCTGTCCCCTTCAGAAGTAAGATTTTTACATTCTTCTTTAGGTTTTTTCTTAGACCTAATTAAAATTAACAATACTTGAATTCGAAAAAACTGACCATTGGTAATGTAGATCTGTTAATCCTCGAATAAATATTTTATATAAACATCCTTAATAAGCTTAGGTTAATAATATTATGTTGTTTTAGGAACTTTGCATGTATGATAAAATTCTATGTACAATAAATTCAAATAAACAATCATGTCACTGTTTATAATACTGCATTCAAGTACACAATACATTTTTATTCAAGTCAAACTAAAATATTTGATCAAACCTTTAAAAAGCAAACACAAAAATGACCTATTACATGTATTCTATATCATCGCTAAAATATGATAGTTTTAATTCATCGTTTCTTCAGTTTTGTTGACTTAATTTGACAGTAAATATTTGCTGATCGTCTTTATTAACAATTTATTTACCAAACTTAATGTTATACCATTGAAATTTTAAAATAATATTGTTTGAAGCTCATTTTTTTGTGTAGGAATGCCGATTCTTTATTTTTTTTATAAATAAAACAACAAAACAGTTAATAATAATTTTTATTGCGTAGGTAGAAATCTAGAATATCCAATGATAGAATTACTGGCTGATTACAAATGTCTGACGTTAAAAATGTTGACATTTTTTGACATTTGTAGACTTTACGATTTCGGATGTTGAGATTCCCAAACCAAATATTGACTTTTTCTAGAGAAATGTCGATTTTTGTTTAGAATTATGGGAACACCATATAGATCTTTTGTGACCTAACCCACACATCTGTGGCCGATAAAAGTCAAAAGGCCTTTTAAAAACAATCGTGCAATGTCTAAATACTATTAAGTTTAATTTCATCTATCTAGGGATAGTATTTGGTGTATTTTTAATATGGATTTTTGGAGGTTGCCATGTAGACCACCAATAGAAATGTGGATAACCTTTTACGATCAACGTAGGATTACATTTCTGACATTACTCATAGTTAAGGAGGCTTAATACAATGCATACAATTAAACACGTTTGTGACAAATTTGGTACTACTTTGATGTGCCTCCCATAGTTTCATGATCTGAGTGTCGAGTTACCTGAACGTATATTGACTTTTAAAAATTTATTTCATGATAAATATGACTTCAGAAAATGATTTTAATATGACCTAAAGTAATTATGATGGAACCTCATGAATAACCGGCGTGATGTTTTTATTCATATCCCACTGAATGAATTTTGATGAATCCTGCAATGTTAATATGGTTAACAATGTTAAAAACCTTCAGTCATTATTTGTATTTTCGACCTTTAATAATTTTATAAGTATAAAAAAGCAAAAAATTAAACACAACCACGATTTGTAAAAATATAAACTCAAATATAACCCAGAATGCAAATTTAGTAATGATTTTGATCTTTCGAAATATGAGACGAATAATCTGGAAACGATTAAGTCAATATTAGCCCTCAATACTTCAAAACGTCGTAGTTTTTACTTCAATTTTTAAATATATATTTATTTTCTATCTGAAATATACAAAAAGTAGGAAATAAACATTTTTTTAAGTAAATAACTCTTCTGGTAAATCAACATTTAGATATTGAAATAATCATAACTAATCATAGTATGCAAAAGTTCGTGAAAGCCTATTTCTTTCGCTGTATTATATTTAGCAACTTAAATTATGACATCTGTCAAAGAATTTCATCTTGTGTTCATTGAAAGTTCAATAAACATTTCTCACTGTTGTCCGCATTTGTTCGGCCCAAAATCTGTATCCTTCAAGGTACCTAATAGTATCGTGAGATAAATACAAAAACAAAACCAATAGCTTGAATATATTATGCGCGTTAGAGGAGGCGTGAGGGTGTTCAAATCTTGCAAAGAATTTTTTCGGCCAAAATTACGTGGGTTTTGTTCAAAATGTTTACATGGAGTTCAAAGATATGTTAAAACGAATCTAAATTTTACTCGTTTATGTCAACAATTTGAAAGTCAAACGACTATAATGACCCTATTCCATACTTAAAAATACATAATCGACCAATCATCAGACAATTTTTTTAAGCTGATAATAGAGAAAAATATTATTGTCGTCAATTTTTACCATAAATAAAAACTCAAACATAAATAAACGCGCCAACATATGTCGAAATTTTGATTTTTTTATGGCGAAACAGCAGTTGGAAATAATATCATTTTAATTATTATTATAAATGTTTAATTCAAGTCGATCCGAACTTGAAAGAATAAAAATATACATCTTTTCGGCATTTCAATCAGAGTACATCATTCAATCTTATTTCTTTTTAAAAATGTTCCTCAGCATAAAATAATCATGATCTATAAATTCAAGAATTCAAAATAGGTGTAACAATTTATCATATTCTAAAACGTTTTGAGGTTTACCGATAAATATTATGACTTTTAGATCTCGAGTTATGATATACTGAAACATTATTTCAAAGCCTATGTATTATGTCAATTGACAGCGCCATAAAATCATTTTTATTTTTAAGTGGTACTTCCGGATCATTGCCATAATTTAACTTAAGGTTTCTAAACCGGGAGTAAAGCTGGGTCCGTCTAACCGCTACATCTTACTATTGGATAAATTCATGAATAGGTGCGAAGCTTAGATTTAGTGTTCTGATGGGAAAAACCATGTAGCTCAACAGCAACGTTAAGTTCTTATTTGTGAGCGTAAGGGTTGGAAATATAGCAAACTCACCCTCAAGAGGAGAATTCGCTAACTAGATCGGGATATGGGGCGTCTAATGAAATTTCGCACCATCTCTCGCTCCAATGTGCGGCTAGAGGTAAGCATATGGCATACCTAGACATAACTTCAGATGGATTTCGGTGGCAAGCAAGGTCTAGATACGTGGTTTATTGTTTTAACAACTCACCCATTCGATGCAAATGCAGGTGAGCCTTGAACTTTTTAAATTAAATTGATAATAAATTGTTGAATTTAGTGCTGATGATCTGAATCACTATATTTATGATACAATTATATTAAAGATATATTATTTATAAAAATTTCTTATCTAATAATAAATTAGGCGATAAATGGGAATATAAAATGGTGATTATCAAAATTATGAACTCTGTGATGTTTCACATCTATAAAGCCCGAATTATAAATATAAATTCCTTTAGATGTAACATGTCTCTAAATGACCGAAATGTTTCGTATTTTTGCGACTTAGTCTATTGGGGGTAATATATCTATTTTTAATACTGAAATATTGATCGCGATTGCAGCAATCCGCAAATCATCAAATATATATTTAATCAATGCAATGTGTTTAAAAATGTTAATTCTCATTTTCCATATATAACCTTTGTCTTGATTTCTTATGAAGTTTGAATTAAAAGAATCGTAGATTTCAAATTGTTTTAATATGATCAATATGGTTTATTAATAAAGATAGTTTAATTTGATATTCTTATGATAGAATTATCACTTAAATTTTAATAAGACAACAAATAAATATAGACATTGAGCTGTTTTTGTATTTTTTTAGTATTCCTTAAAATCTATTTCTATACAGCTAAAAAGTGAACAAAATAGATAAATCCAGATCTAAATTGGCTTTTTTATAAATAAAGATGAATCTCACCTAATTTTAGTTTAATGTTACAAGCAGCATATTTTTAAATGCTGATAGAAGGCTATGTATTGGAAAGTCTAATAAGTAAGTACACGCCTATTCATGCATGGCGAAATTTCCATGTTTATATAAAGTAATCGACAATCTTGTGAATTTAAAAGACAATAAATAATTTTGGAATGTGCATGAGTACCTGATGGTACATAAATTATACTAATGTAAAAGATAAAGCTTTACTGTTCAGAATTTCAACTTTTGACGCATTTGTGACATGTTTTCACTCAGTATTTCCCAAGGGTTCATCTCAAATTACGACATATATTTAAATGAGCTAAATTTGACATTTTTAAATATTTATACCAAGATAGTAGAATATTGAAGAGAATTGTGATGTACAAGGATGAACTAAATCTGTTTGAAAGTCTTCTAGATATCATAAAACCATCAATCTTTTAACTGGTTAAAACAAATATGGTCTAACTCAATTTTACAATGTTATGTTTCTCTTCGCTAGTGGTAACGTATTCTAAATTTGTGGCAGAATATTTGTAAGCATAACTTTTCGGTCACCTAAACAGATTTTCACGAATACAAAAAACAATCTGTTCCTTGGATCCGTTAACGACGCTAAACCTCAAAAGCATTTTACGTGCAACTTTAGATATTTGAAATTATTTCATCTTAAAAAATAAAAATTAGAACTAGAATACGGTGTATTTCCTCATTGTTAATTAAAATTAAATATGATGCCATTAATGAAATAAATTAAAAACATTTTCAAATTTAGTTTATTCAAAAATATTTGGAAATTCTGAATGAACCCATAGGGCATTCCTAATAACACAATTGTACGCTTGCGCCAGACTAGAAATTTTTAATGAATCTACGAGGATATTTGGAACAGGAAATACTGTAACTCAAATATATCATATCTCGAAGTCGTTTATTGTAAGCTGAAACACTTCATAAACGGCATATATATCTACCTTTATGACTCTTAGACAAACATTGTGGTTTTTTTAATTTCTGAGTATTATACAGGTGGTAACGCATATAACTTCATGGATCAATCGAATCCAGTTTGAAGGATATAATTAAAAATCTTTGTTCGCGCATCACAATAAAAAGAGGATGGAATAATTTTTTCAAAAAGATATGAAATCGATTTTTTTAGTTTAAATATGGATTTATAATGAATCGTACCTCGCGTCATACTTTATCATGTAATACTAAACAAAATATTGAATTAAATGATTAATCATTTTTGTTATATGGGCTTAAATTTTTAATTTATACATGAATATATAACCACGTAAATGTTCAGATCTGAGGTTTTTTCGACAGTTATAGTGTTGTAATTTGCGATGATCTCACGTTATGTTATTGAACTCTCTTTTGCTATGTTTTTCCCTTCAACAGTATGAAAATATTGAAGATAAATTAAAATCAATGAATGACGTCATGCAAAAAATTTTCAACCACAAATTTCATAATTGTGTTATCTTTAGGATTATAATCTGATACAAGAATCAAGAAAAGTTTAGCATCAATAAAATTCATTCTGTATATATCAGTATCCCAATGACCGATAGTCAATATTTTACATAGCGAGTCAGCAAAATTGGTTGTGTTGGCTTTATTACATTTATTTTATGGCCTTAAAATTTAAAAGGAACTTTGAAAATAAAAGCTCGATAAAATTTAATGAGAAGATACCTTCAATTTATATTTTTTTACTTCTAAGGGCCCTACCAATATATTCAATAAGTTATCAGACCCTTGTTTAATGTTTCATCATCAAGATTTTTTAAGTTTAACTACATACATTTTGACTTTGTTTTGACATAATGTCATTTTTTGACTTATGAGAATATAATATATTTGACAAAGGCCATGCAGGTCTACAAACATGCACCGGTAATTACTAAATTAATATTATATCGACCGTTATGCGATATTGTTCCTATGCGATAATCCATTCCAGGGACGAAATCCGGCGAGTCACCCGTTTTCGCTCCTTAGACATGGGTAGTGTAAGACTCTGCCTGTCTAATCCTTCTCCTCCATTATTCCGTTTATAGGACTAAGTTACCAAAGCAGCGTTCGTTGTCTCGACATGAGAATGAAATATATCGTTTAAAATAAGATACAAAATGATATTAACGTTTTTTTATCTTCACTTAACGTGAATACAGTAAATTTTAACTCACAATCACGAAATAGTACTCAGGTGTTTTTTAATCTAAAATTATTAAAAGATAATATTAGGCTGCAAATATTTTCACATCTACATTTTACAACATGATCTCAATCTTTACATATGGATTAAATCGGAGTATCGGAGTGTCTTTTCTATTTTTCGTATCCCATGGAGAACTAATCTCCAAGGAAAAAACGACTCGTGTTAATTATCTGAATGGAATATGGACAGTATATCTTAACTCGTGACTATCTTTTTGCGTTAACCTTATTTACACTGCGTTGAATCACATGATATCCAAATTTTCAACTCGATGGCGTTTGAATGCATTCAGTGACGTTTGATTAGGAGAATAAATGATTATTTTTGAATAATATTTGTTTGGTTCAAACGTTTTGAACAATAAAACACTTATAATGGATTCACTCAATTGGCTTTGAAGTCTTCGGTGTGCCATTTTCTTTAAACTGGTAAAACACTGCAAATCAATTTGAACGCAGTAATTTTTGATGAAATTGTAAATATTCTTCTACCTAGTCCATGTTCTTTGAAAACTCACTGACGTCAGGCAAGATAGAATTATGCATTAATCCCTATTCTGATAGGAATTGATAATATAGTTTGTTTATTGAGTGATAAATGTCGATGTTAATTTTCAAATCTATTATGTCTAGCACCGTCTACGAAATTCAAACTATCTTCTAAAATATTATGTTTTCATTCATATCAAAACCACTTTATATTTATTATTAAATATATATAATAGCATATATAATGAAATTTCAATATGTTAATTGAGTTAAATCATATTCATTTATACAATTTTAATAAAATGAGATTTGTGCACATCGCACACAATCTTTTCTGATCCTGCGAAATAGATGCTTATATCGATGATTTAGCCCTTTCTTGTATGAGATATGTATAGATACTCTAGAACAAATCTCTTGGATTTTTATCAGAACCATTATTTGCGACAAAAAAAGATTTTGACATGCTCTGATGACCAAATGGATTCAGATTAAATATCTCTTTTTG
>JWZT01004744.1:63023-85638 GCA_000827895.1 Thelohanellus kitauei
AGCGCCGTCTGTGCATACACCAACACATTGTGTCCAGGCCAATCCTCAGTCTCCAAAAAATGAATCAAGTATGCGGAAAGGTTCTTCACGAGTTGTACGGACTGGCAACGATTTACAAAACATAAAGTCTTCCAGGACTTCACCCTCCCATATGTATCGAACATAAACTAACAACTTGGATGCTTTGGCAATGTCTATACTTTCGTCAAGTTGAATTGCGAATTTGGAGTTTTGAAGACGTGCAATCAGCTGACAGAGAACATCTTCAGATATGTCGACAATTCTTCTGCTCACTGTATTATCAGAGAGGTGAATGGCTTTCAGTTTTTGACTGTAATCAATTCCTAGAACGACTTCGCACATGTTGATTGCTTGTGGTAGAATTAGCTCTTCTGCAATCGTATGGGTTTTTTGGAACTTTCTGTTTGTAATGCTAGCAAATACGACGCCCTAAGAACTTTCTCGTTCAAGGTAGTGCAGATCATCAGTTTGCCTTTTTGCTTCAAATAGAACTGTTTCTCCCTCTTAATGTATTCCTTCGGCTTATTGGTAAGTTCCGAATGGATTGTTGTGAAATCGTGCCTAAATTTCGCACGCTTCATCGATACGTTGGATAATTTTTGTAAACACACGACACAAAGAGGTTTATCATCATCCGGCCCTACAGCGGTGAAGCCCAGTGATATATATTAGGGATCATACTTGCGCCGTTTTCTTTTTAGTTCATCTTTGCTCCTTTATTTTATAATCTTCAAGGTTCTGGTCAGCTTTTCTCTTCAAATATTTATCCATATTGGCGGGTTCAGACAGTTTAGTTATACAAATCGTCTACAGCTTATCAACGATTTTCAATTTGGCGCACTTTTAGATGTTAAAACAGTGCTTCTAGAGCTCAGTTTAAGCATAGATTGCCAAGGTGACCTCGGCCCACTCAAATAATCACTACACCACTAGCATGATGTATAGACTTCAGATGTAGAACAACAAAACTCTAGCGAATTTTTCAAATCTGCGTATTGTTACCTTTGCCTATAATATTTGTAAAGACGTATTTTTATTTTTAAGCAAACCCAGAAAGCAATACTTTACAGCAATATAAATCACTGTGTTTATTTGGTTGACCATAGACCCCTCGAAACTTTCCGCGGACCATAGGTTGAAAACCTCTGATCTAAGTCAACCACCTCATCTATAGAAAATTAGCGACCAGTTGGCCCCATGTTCATTATTACATAAACTAAGGCGATTCTAATATATATTTGCGATGCCTTAACTCATGTAATTAGAACAGATATGTGTAATTACTTTTAAATTTACAAGTTTAAAACAGATAATATTTGGAATAGTTTATCATCATCATAAAGTTCGAATCCGTTTTTATGATTATACACCGTACAATTTTCAGGTAATCTCCAAGACTGCTTTGTTAAAAAGACAGTCAAAGAATATTCAAATATATATTAACATTTAGAGATAATTGTCCTTAATAAGTATCATTCTGAATTTCCCGATTACATAATATATTTTAATCCTTAAAAAAAATTAACCCAATTTTTATTTTAAAACACATTGAGATATTTAATGAGTTATCAAATTCTTAGACGTCATATCTGTAAATGAGCTAATGAAAACTGAAACATGTTTTTAAATGTATTATTGATTCTGTCATAAATATACCAAGAAAATTTTAAGCCGTTTTTACTCTCTATGCTACTTTCTCATAAATCTCTTGAGACATAAAAGAACGATGATTGTTTGCGCATTAGTCTTATTCCATTTTTAATATAATTTATTAATGAATACTTTAAAGTTATTTTAACATTCTTTATGGTTTTTAGCTACAATGACGTAATAAAATGCTATTGGAAAAATTATTCTGTGCCTATTTGGCGCCATATTCAATCTTGATTCAAGATACTGCGATATTATAATCTGCCATAACGGTACTGCATCGAAATTTATACCTTTAAGTTTATGAGTTTCTTAATGTAATATAGTTATCAGGATCGTGTATATTCTAGTACGCAATATTGGATTTGAACATAAATGGCAAATTTAATTCAAAGTAAAATTTCACCTTTTCGGCATCATAATTTTACCGCCGAATAAACATGGTGGAATTTTCAGATTAAAACAATTCACTTATTGTAAATTGAGAATGGAATTGTATCAATCATAATTCCTATTTTTTGAGCTTTGCTTATATGCCTTTTTTAATATTTTTACACTTATATGTAAAGAGCATTTTATAATATCCAGATAAAATCACAAATAAAATTAGGCAAATTTAAATATATAATCTAGTATATCTATTCAGTAGTATCCATTTCCGATCCATCTTTTATCATATTGACGTTTAGCTTCTTTTGCTTTTAACCATCGTTTTGAAGATTTAATAATTGGAATTTCTTTTGAAATTATGAATAAAGACATCAAAGGCACAGATATATCTTTCCACAGTCTCAAAGGCCTTTGAACACGTTTCTTGTCTAAAAATGTAGAATCATGAATACTTGATCGGATACCGATATTTTGAATAACGCCATTCTGGGTTAATGATTGAGTATACGAATGACATTCATTTTCACATTTGGCCTCTTCACATTTCTAATTAAAAAGATCATCAACTTTTCCAGAATAATTAGCATTGTTGGTCAGGAAATCCAGTTCGAATATCACATAATATTCGGGTAATTTTTTCAATCTAA
Source organism: Thelohanellus kitauei (assembly GCA_000827895.1). Classification (NCBI taxonomy): domain Eukaryota; kingdom Metazoa; phylum Cnidaria; class Myxozoa; order Bivalvulida; family Myxobolidae; genus Thelohanellus; species Thelohanellus kitauei. Next base: position 65,732 of record JWZT01004744.1, read on the forward strand.
ATCCTAGATTTTTGTTCTCATAAACGACGCATGTTGATTTATTTACCGTTAAACAAGAGGGGTATCTAAAAGTAAAATAGCCATCAAAGTTCTCAACATTGTAATACACAAAGTTACGATAAGCTGTTGAATTCGAAACTGTGCATCTTATCCATATATCCACGAGTTGGCTCGAAAAATCAATCTTTAAATTATCTTCTTCGTAGTTGAAATAAAGTGAATCCATTTTTGAAACATCAAACCATAACTGATACCAGTTTTTAATACATGTAAAACTCGTTAATATCCGTCTTAACATTCATATTTACAAACAACTAAACTTGAGATATACGGTTATTCAATATTTAAATACATTTCTGTGAATTGACATACTTCAAAAATTTAATTTTTATTCAAAATCGCTAATACAACAGAAAAAGCATCTTATTTATCGGCTTCTTATCTCTAAACAAATCACAAACTATTTTTATAAATGACAAATAACCCTTAACATAAACCATTCCCAGAGTGGTAGTCAACATGATATTACTAAAGCATCTTGTTTTGATGTAGCAGTATTATACAATTACCCTTCGTTTTCTAAGCCAAAATAACAAGACAAATCATAGACAAATAAAGCAAGCTTGTCTTCATATATGATATAATCAATTTTTTAACTATAAAAACACATCTTGATTCAATATATATATATAGAAAAAACATTAATTAATTGAGTAATAACACGTATTCCAAGATAAATTTAAATATTTAAAAGGCCCTCATAAAAGTATATTATCATATACCACATGTTTATATGATCATAATCACATAATTTAATTTGTGATCCTGCTACCAAGTATAAATGTCTTCGATATAAATAATATTTTTATGTTTTGGCAAATATTTATCGATAATTAGAAAATATTTTAAAAATATTGTATGGTACGATTATTGAATTACAGATCCAATCTAATCGGATAAAGACACACTTATTAATCACATATCCGCTATGTGTCACATGATAATCTGTCTGGTATTAATATCGTTTCATATATTATTTCTCATATTTGTAACTTTGGTATAGTTCCCGTTTTTTCGGTCAGGTAGGCCCAACTTTATAAGATATGACCGTATTCGAAAATGATCTTCTAGAGTTTCATTAAGAGAATAAAAAAAGTTATTTAATAAAAATTGGCTCATATTTTCCTGGCCATAATATATTCCAAATATAGATTAAATACGTCAGAAACATTGTATATATGCGCAACATTATGGAAAACAGCTATAGACAGAATAAGATCATAATTTGAACAAGAAACTTCATAAATTTGTAAACAATCAACTTGTGTGATTTTTATTTAGATGTGGATTCAAATCTAACTAAATAAATACACAAATTAAAAATTCCAAACCCAATGATGTTAAACATCAGACAAATATTCGAGATAAACCTCTGGGAACGCGAATAAGGTTTGTATTGATACTACAAGTCATTACTGGAGAAATATTGTTAATGTAATCAATATATTAACCTGATAAAAATAACAATTTTTTTAGCAATTATGAGATAAGTTAATTTAATTTTGACTGTCCATCAACAATATTATAGCTTACTTATATTAAGGAGAAATAAATAGATCAGGAGCTGCAGATTGATCAACCACAATGAATTAACAAACCCTTATTCTTTATTATCAGTCGATTGAAAACAAATTCCTTAAGAATGTAAAGAAAGTACATTATGATAATGTCTACAAATTCTAGAGTAACAAGTAACAAATCTGAATATATGTAAAATGATTTGAACAAAAATTTTCTAAAATGACATTAAGACTGTGCATAGATTTTATTTAATTTGCAATCGTAGAATAAAAAAATATCAAGATATTATTAATCTGGTAATTTTGATGAAATAATCATCATAATTATTGAAAGAGGATATACAAAACTGACATACGTAAATTATGGTTAAATATTAAAATTAAAATTTTTGATGAATATCAGTTCATAAAATGCGATAACACGGGATGGGATTCAAGACAATATATGATCACAATGATGGTCATATCCCTAAATTATTCTCATTTAATATACATAAAATATTATAAATTTCTAATGGACACAATGATGATTATTGTTATAGAGGATAATTGTAAGCTTGGGCGTGGGAAGCGTGACAGAGAAACAGTATGGTATAATTTTAAATTATTACTGTGATCTATTTCGGATGTTTCGAAGCAAAAAATTTGCTTTATCTTCAAAATTGCGACTGACGAAATTTAGATCATGCAACGATTTAGAAAACTGCATTCCTCCTTTTGGATACAGAATTTTTCATTGGAATAACTGGTAAATTTGTACCGAAAAACAGTTGGACTGACAATTTTTTGATGGTTGTAGATGATTCGACACTCATTTTTATTAAAACCACGGGTTTGAGGAAAACACACCTTATATGGAGATATCAAAAAGTTCAGATATCACTTCACTTCGAAGAGTCCAATATACTCATTGAAACAAAGTTCAATTTCAGCGCAAAATCAAGGTTGAAGACGATTTCAGTCTTTTTGAAAGTTATTTATGTCTTGGATTGAATTATTTGTTAGCGAGTGATACAAATAAACCTAACAAGTTAATAGCAAATCCTTTTGCTGATTGCATTGAGTCTTTCTTCGTTTATAACTTCACTCATTTTGGGAAGAATTCAGTAGTAAATTTTGGGGCTTCCGAATGCGCAGCGTTTTGAGGCATATGAGAAATAGTCAAAACGCATGTATCAGTATTTCATCGACGATTGAAACCCAGCCATATACAAGAAGAGTATAAAAATTATTTTTTAACTCAACGCTAGGTATCGTTAGTCAGCGATCGACGAAAAGGCAACTATGAGAATATTGCAAGATAGACTCCACCACATGAACATAATAAGTGAACGTAGAGGACCATGGTATATTTATTACTACTGGTGTAAAAAAGACATATGGCTAGATATTGTCATTTCCGAAGTTTTTTGCAATCAATATTCTCATTTAGTGAATACCTAGCAATCAATTTCGATTCCTTGATTCTTGAACATCATTTTCCGTTATGATCTCTAGAATATTATCAAACATGGAAAATCATATGATACATGCAATTACAATTTTTGTAAATGCTAGCGTTTCTGATACAAAGTTTATGGATTAGTACTCATAATTTTAACTTAATGATGTAGCTTTTAGTCACCATTTTTGTTAATTTAGATAAATTGTCTCAAAATGGTTTCTTGGTTTAGATTTCTGACAAAAAATAAATTTAACGTAGATTTTATTCGTAAAAATCTCCCTCTGGAAAATACGACATATATTTATTCCAAAAATTTGCTTAATTGGATATTAATCGTTATATAACTCAGACGGAAACTTATTGTACGAAGTTAAAATACTTGACGGCGAACGTACCAAATTGTTAAAAGAATTAGCTGCTTATATTATTTAACCTTTTGAGAATGTTTTGTCGCGTGATGACTCAAAATTCCGCTAGACACATATATTCAAACATTTCATTAACAGAGGTGATGATAAATTTATTCACAGAAGCTGATATATATCTAAAGTGTAAAATTATGATCTTTATAGAATTATATCAGGATTATTTAATAAAGGTCTTATCGTTCAACGCTCAAGACTTATGGCATCAAATGATGTGCAGACCAACAAGAAAGATTATTCATACAGGTTGTGTGTCCTCTTCAAACAACTGATCTCCATAATTGTATTACAAGCTCTTACAAGGATCGGAGATGTTTTCGAATCAATGAACGGAGCAAAATATTAAAGAAATTTTTATTTTATAGGCATAGATCACCAGGGTTCAAAAATTTCTGATAATCGTCAAAAAAACGGCGTTAATAATTCTAAATGGTCTCTATTTATTTCAACAGATTTACCTATGGATATGTAGTGGCTAAGCCAGATTCATATTCGTAAGAACTCTGTTTTGATCAACTCATTGGAAAATTATGGAATTATATATTTAGTTGACATTTTTTTATATTAAAAAAGATTTGGACGAACATATATACATTTTAATCTATTTGAGAGAAAGCCAGAGGTATGCAAACCCGACAATCAATACACGCAATTGGAGATTTTTGGTTGAATACATCAATTTTTTGGGTCATATTATAAGTTACAAAGGTAATAGTATCTACCGTTTCAATTGTGAATCAGTAAAGAATTGCGACATTCTAGAAAATATATATAACCTACAACAGTCTCTTAGTTCAGGTAAATATTATCAAAAGATTATTAAGAATGCTCGTGAAAATGCTTCACCATTACGTTCAATTCCTATAAATGACAATCTAATTGGGACGATGCCTTTAAGATTTGATTTCGAAAATTCAAAGACTTTTATTAAAACGACCTTTGGTTACATTTCTTAAATATCTGAACTAATTTATACTCGATTTTGATTCTAGCTCAACTGCAATCGGAGATTGTTTATTAGACCAAGTTTGTTAGGGAAAAGGTTGTTGCATGTGAAAGCAAGGCTTTATTGGATTGAGAGAAAAACAATTCTTTAACTAAATAATAATTTCTGTCATTTGTTTACAGATTAGAACAATTTCAATGTATATCCTATTTGAAAACTATTTACGAAAAGAACCGGTTATCCAGCCAGGAAGACTCTACTTAACGAAACTATTATAGGCATGTGCACGGCGGCCAAAAATACAAAAAAAATTCAGTTTTTAATATACAGATCTGTATATCTCATAAATTTTTAATATTTTGCCGAAAACCAGCCAAAATGTATGAATATCTTCACTTTACTAATTATTTTATTGATTTCAATTAAAATGATATCTGTATGGTAATATCTAAGTTTATATTTCTGATTATTTTGAATAAAATATATTATCTAGGTCCCAGGGCTTTTAATTAGTGTTGAAAAATATTAGATAAATAATTCATAAATTTATATTTAATCTATTTATTTTATTCACAAGCCGAGTATTTAGCAATTTGAAAAAGTATGTTCTCAAATGTATCTTCTAGCCTCTATACAAAATGCCACTGCAACATGGTACTACCTAATAAATATTAAAACAAGGTAAAGCTATTTTTGATTACATTAAACCTGTACAATCAGACAATCGCTTTTGACGTATTTTTTATGACTCCAATTAGGCTTACACATAAATTATATAGGCACCTGTTGCTGGGTCGTAGTATTTTATTACAAATACTTACTTTAAAAACAATCTGTAGTTGATAGTTTAGGGAATATACAGGGGATCTACTGGTAAGGTTGCTTAATATGATTTATCAAATAATATATAAAATATGTATGAGGAAAATATATCTGTATGAAGTATGGAACGTGCCAAAACACGTCTAAAATAATTATTATTATATATATCATGTCATTATTAATAATGATAATATCGACTTTTGATTTGGAACGCAGATACAAATACCAATCAAATGTTTATATACAACATATCTGTCGAAATAGCATCACATATGCCTAGGACCCAACCTTGAGGTCTTAATAAATCATGCCTTTAAGTAGTTAAGATTAATTCCTATCTCCGTTATACATCACTCACTAAATGACTGACTTGTCCATTAAAATTATTATTTCTGTGGCCCCACAACGTTAAGTTTACAGTCGAAAGCTTCAACGAACCAATCTAATCAATATCTTTACATCTAAACATTCTGGAAAATTATGTAAGCTTTGCGGATGTATTTAAAGATATCGACAAAGTTGATGGAATTGCGTTTCGATTGTATGATCGCATTAGAAAGATACACAGAAAGTTTGAGAGTGTAACTTTTGAGTTATCTATGAATGTGCCTAATAAGTCATTCATGTCACCAGATCTAATGAAAGTTATAATATTGCCTCTGTTATATACAAAATTTATCTAAATATTAACCTATGTTTTCTTAAATATTGTCGAAATCCGTACGTTATCAGAAACATCATTTCTTTGATGATCAACCAGTTTGGCATAACATTGTTGGAAGAATATTTATAATATCATAATTTCATAATGTCGATGAAATCCAATCTTATTTACAGAGTCTGATGTAATTAGAAAAAAAAAACAGTAAAATACAATCAATACGCCGCAGATTTCCCGAACGTTTAAAAAAGATACGTTAAGTTGGGCCTACACGTTTTTATGGTCCATAATGTAATATAAATACGAGATTTGATTAAGTTCAATATGATCATTATGTAATAATTTTCAAATATAAAAAATGTTAAAAAATAAAAATACAATTTGTAAAAATAAAACTTTATATAATTTGCGAATTTGTGTAATAGAAAAATTATCCTTAAATTTGACAGCATATGGTGGTTCGTTAGATGAAAATACGAGGTTTGATATGTAACTTGATATGATTATGGTAACATTTAATATTTCATGCAATTTTCAATTTCAATAGATTTCATGCAATATTGAATTCAGAATATTCATTCGTTTTTTTGGTCAATAATCTAATTACCATACCATATTTGATCGATCTCTTTTGGAGACTTGTTTGAAAATTTTGAAAGAAAATACAATTTGACAAAAAATTTTATAAAAATATCAAAAAATAACAAACATTGTATAATATTCTTTTGTTTCGTTGGTTATGGATCATATATATATATATATATAGGTATTCAAGGGGTCTTTCTTAAGATCGCAGTTATCTCCAGTTGTAGTTACTAATTCATAAGACATGAAATTGAATAACTTTAATTCGTTTTCCTCCCTGCATGTATGTACATTTCCATTCCATTTTCACAAAATCTACTCTATTTCGATCAGTAAAGATGAATATGATTGAAAATCAGATATCACTTGGCCTTGAAGTTAAAAGCATCCATGATTATAGATCTTATGGCATTGGATGTTTTCCATGATTTAAAATCATCGAGTATACTAGTATTGCTTTCTTCAGTGTCAAAAAGTTTTTAATATATCTTAGAAAACTTTCTTTATTTCTTTCGTTTGATAATATCTATCTACATTACGCTGTATCTGTTTATCGCATAGCCAACAGATATATGTTTAGAGAGAATTTATATTAATCTAAGAACTGGTTTAGTTTCGATTAGAGATAGACAATTTTTATATTGCATAAAATCATGAAAAACGACTGCAATGGATAGAATCGCCACAGATGTTTAATATACGAAGATCTATTAATAATTTTTAATTATACCAGATTTCCTATTTGGATTAACTTTTCCGTTATATTTGCTCTTATAAATTTTTTTGTCTGCCAAATTAACAGTACAATAAACTAAATTTAAGTCGAAAAACATTAAAAGGACAAAAAATCATCTACGCGTATTTAGTAACATTTTTTCGTGTATATACGTTTGATAAGAAGAAGGGGAAAGGATATATCTAAATGTCAATGGCTTATAGATACTACTACCGAAATTCTAGAAGCAGATCTCTAATATAAATTAGTCTATATTTAGACACATCATAATATTGCCAGAAATCGGATTCAGACGAGACCACTCCTAAAAATAAAATATTTCGATATTTATTTGCTATTTATATTTTGTAATTAGCCGATTTAAAAATTTAACTATACGAAAAATCATTTTGATAGTCGATAAATGTTTTGCACATTCGATATATAATTAGCAAAGATGACAATCGTTGTGAAAAGTCGATCTATGAGATTGCAAAGCACTGTAATTTCAGCTTACATACTGACTAAAAAAATTGAATTTGTTTATATCATTCAATATACCCAAATATAATCTACAAAAAACGTANCAACAAGATATATTTATTTGTAAAATTAATTTTTATGTGGATAACTTCACATCAAGGGCTTTGAAATGAAAGTTTCACGTTAAATTCATATATGTGACATTTTCAGAAACTATATTAGTAGATAAACTTCGAAAACATCTATATATTATCAGAAATTTGATGTTTCACTCCATATATTATCATTTCGAAAGGTACTACTTATAAAACTATTTATATTTTAGTTCAATAACTCTTGAATTGAATTTCCGAATAATAATTTCTGAGTTATAATGATAATTCATTTGATGTAAAAAAACACAATAAAAACTGTAACGTGTTTTCCATATGAATCAAAACGGTTTGGTAAAATTAAAAGCTTACTAATTTGCCAAAAAATACCTTTTTGAGTTATTCTCTGTTTTACCATAATACATAGGTTAATATTTGCTAAAATACGCTCACCTCAAAGGTTTGTAACCACGACTCTTCTTTCCGTAAAGAATAAATATATTACGAGCTCTCAAATGCTGTCCATAAGCTTTCAAATTTCTAATATTAAATGAAATGTAGCGAAATAGCCACTCATTTGAATCAGAAATCAACATTTGTTTATAATATCTTGGAATTGCTATCTCTACCATCGCGTATTTATAAAATATTTCTTTGATATATTGACGTCATTATATTGGATATGTGCTCTAATGGCCTTTCCCATATACCTATATTTGGGTTGAAAAGCAATTTTAGATTTAGCGACATCATCTTTCCATGTCTAATACGATTTTCCTGATTCCAAAAAGAGTTTTCTATCAAAAGTATGTTTGATATCCACCAAACCCGATAACAAAATCTAATTAAAATAATATCTAATAAATCTAGTGTACGTTTTTTATTGTTTTTTGTCAACGATCATCAGAAGTGTAGAGACCTGCACCTGTGCATTACTTCACGGACTTAACGACGACCCCGAATGCGACGCTGTCCACGTATTGTTAGGATGTACCGCGAGGAGTCACCCTCATGCGCTCAGTTAGGGTAGTACCAGACACACATCTGCAACACATCCACGCCCGTTCCTGATACTGAAGCATCATTACATAATTTGCAATCATTCGCTGGTAGTTAAAGTTTAAAAAGCGATAAATCACGGAAAGTAGTTAAGTAGTGGAATAATCTTATTAAAAATCAGTGATTCATTTGTAATAATAATCTAGAAGGCAAATGTTATGAGGTCCTAATGATAGCACGGGAACAACTGTAAGAGAATAAGATGGATAAAATTGCTATAATATATCTTTATCATTAGCTGATTTGGATTATTGATTATCACTAATTTTGTATATTAATTATCAGATTATTTTTTGATTTTGCGTATTCCAATAAATTGATTTATTATAAAAAATAATATAAAATTATTTAGAAAAAAAAACCTTCACATATCTATATTTTGACATTTAAAATATATTCAATTTGCAAATTTTATTACAAATATTGAATAACTGTACGTTAACTGTCAATATTAAGGTAAAATATGTAAAAATTATTGAGTTCACGAGATAACATTATTTGTATAAACAGAAACTTTATGATGTGCATAAGCAGCGAATCACGAAATGATAAAATTAAGTATAAATAAGAGTATGTATCGTAAAATCCCGTTCAAAACATGATAAATATATTAATCGATTGTTCATTCTTTTTTATTCCAAAAAAATAGGTATCACTAAATAATATATACACGTGGTTCGATGTAAAACAATAGTTTTACTCCAAAGGCTCCTGATATTGTTCTTCAATATATACCCAGTTCTGTACTTATCGGCTAAGTAGCAAAAAACTACAAGAGGTATAAATATGAAATGATAACGATGAACTAACGATAAAAATTATGCCAATATTTAGATCGATGGAAAAGAATTATGTTTACTAGTAAATTGCACAACCACTCCAATATATATGTGGCAAAAAAACGTATTTAATAAAAATAAACGGAAATTCACGAAGTTTGATGACGAATACTGCAAGAATGTCTACTGCCTGTCACTGAAAATAATACAAAATAAAAGTTTAGGTAATCATATAAGTGATACATAATTTGTAACAAGTGATCTATTTGTATTCAAATACAATTGAGAATGGTCTACTGTCATTTTAAGGAAAGTCATTAACCCTACATCCTTAAGATATGGAACAAAATTCCATGCGAATCGCGGCGATATTTTTCTTTGATTTGTTTTAATTGTAACAGAAACTCCAATACAAATGAACGGCAAAATGTTTTAAAAATTCTTCCAGTATGAATCGGTAAACCGCATGCCTTAATTTTCTACATCGATATATACATATCAAAGAAAGTTGATGGATTATCTCATCGATTCACAATATTTAATTCTTAAAATGTAGACGCCCCTCGATAATTCTCTGATCCCTTTTTCTATTCGTTCAACTCTAGAGTAGATCGGATGAACGAAAAATCCTCGCTTAAAAGGAAAAACAACACAAATGTGAAGACTATGTCTAGTCAATCTTGATATTTTAAAGCATGTCAGCAACTTAATTCAGGCATATGCTTTCGTTATCTCGTTCTTCCAAGGCTATCTTCGTGCTTTGATCATCTGATTCCTTGTATCTGAGACATGCATTATCAATTTCTTTCATGATGTTTACAAAGTTGTGCTTGATGTAATTAATTATGTCACTTTTTTAGATAATATACGTACCAAGAACGTAGATGACATATTTGAAGGAATATTTTGTCGTGGATTGGCCAAAAAAAGACGCATTTCCTGCATATTGCTTTTGTTAGACGTAAATATACTTTCTTGATTACGAGCTTGTTCTTTATGCCAAAATAATTTGAAAAATTCTTCCGAATTATTACTACCATTATAAATTGAGCTTTACGATGACAAAACTGTGGTATAAAATCTCTTCGTGTGTTCAGGGGTGTATTTACAAATGTGTTCTATGTTGTTTTTTCTCCGTAAATCATCAGCCCAGTTGTAAAATTCATTGGCTTTGTCGATGTTACCAAACTCTTCTTCAAAGATGTATCCGTACTCGACAGATACGTTTATGGCAAATAGTGTGTGTCCCTGAAATTAATCAATAGATTACTTGTTGGAGATTAACTTTAACAAACTTTCGATAGCTTTCGTATGCTGAACCCGATAATATTTTACGATAGCAGTCAGCTGATAAAACATAGGAGTTTTTAGCATGATCCAAATCTTTTAAGTTGTTTTCAGCAATTTTACCAGCTTTAAAATATGCTTGCCCTGCTTCTACAAATCAGAATAATCTCACCTGCCAACTTACCGTTTATTTGGAGGTCCCAAGCTAATCTTCTGCATTCGTCGTACTGATCCTTCGGATATTCGAACCTTGTTTAGAATCCGAGCTTTACACTGAGAATATCCATCTAACGCATGGCATTCCAGTCAGAAAAAATTGAATAATCTCTAAATAAATATTTAATCAGATTAAAATCTTTAAATCGGTCAATATCTAAAATCCGATAATAGCCATGGCTAATACGTGAACTATATCATTAACAATTCAAAATATTAGATTCATTGTAATAAATCTCGGTAATTACTCCGAGCCGCCTACTCTAATGTATGATAATATACAGGGTTGTTTGTTATATTCATAAAGAGTTTCTTTTGCAAATAATGAGATATTTTTCGAATCTTGGTGAAAATTGTAATGATAACTAGCGTAAAACTCAAGTTAATACCTCTAAAACGATGATGATTTTGTCATATTTTCATTAGCCTCTATATTGTCATTATTAATTATTTTCAACAATTTGATTCATACAGTTGTTGTTTGAATTGAAAATAAATCTGTTTATGTTACGTCTGATGATGCTCAATATTTGTCACATTTGAATCTCCAATAATGAAATCATCACACAAGTTATTTGTTGAAAATATATTTGTTTAACTATATTGTTGATAGATTTGATTAAACTTTTCACATTCAATCATATACAATCCATCCTTTTTTCGACTCTAAGTTAAAAATGTTCCAATGTGTTGAAAGGCCATCCATTGTAATATTTTTTCCATATGTAGTTAGACCGACTGGATACTTCAAAAAATGAATTTAATCAGTATATTTTTTTACATAATACATCTAGTTTCAAAAAACTAATTATTTTTCATTCTAAACAATCAACATCAAGTCTCATAAAACTTTGATATGCTTGTATAATTTTTTTGTGTAATTTTATTGAGAATTTGTTGAAATGGGATTGCTAATTTGTGGCCTTCAAATAAGATTTTCGGTAATCATAAATCATTTGAATATATTTTGTAATCTGGTATGCAATAAAAAATATTCTTTTAATTTCACAATAATTTACACAGTTCAATTGGTGTATTCCTTTTTTCGCAGTTAATTAGGACGATTTTACCATAAATACTCCCTGACATAATTTAATCTAGATTTTTTCTACATCGAAGAAATCAATTACAATAAAAGTAGCGCATGTGCGCGATGTAGAATTTATAAATTTTTTCTTAGAGTCAATATAAATATAATCATTAATTTTAACCATATATTCGTGAAATTGTTGACATTAACAGCAATATGCTTCTTCAAACTCTTTAGGAAGTAGGTGTTCATTTTACTCAGCACAAAGAGTATCCTTATTAATTGACTGTTGTTTATAAATCTGCGATTTACTTTACTTTAAATTAATTTTGACCTTAATCTGCGATGATTCAGCCTGTTGCCTGTTAAAATTGAGTAATCACATCTGAATATTGTTGATATTATTTTTTTTACATGTAAATACATTTAAGGCATTCACAAAATTTCCCACATAAGCATTAGAGTATCAATATATATATTTATTCTCATACCCATTAATTTGTTTCTATTTTTCGTCAGATATTCAACAAATTCTGTTTTATCAGTTCAAATTTTTACGGCATATTTATTTATTTTTTATCCATTGTTTAAATTACATTCTTACGAGTAGATTGTGGACCAATCTATGAACATTCATTTGTAGTAAGGATGTTATATATTTTAGTCTAGCACTGGTTCGATTATGTTTGCCATTTCTTCAAATTATTGCAGACTTTTATCACACTTTTCAATTAGGTCTGTTTCCTTAAATGTGACCCGATTTATAGTAAATACCGTACGTTTGTTTTGTGACAAAATCTGTAGTAGTTGATTTTTATATACAGTATACTCCTGTCAAGTGTTCAGCCTTAAGCTTGACTAAAACGGTTTTTTATCCATGGGCGCAGATATCTAAATTGAATATACATACGAACTTAAAAGCCTGACAATAGGACTACATGCTATATATATATATGCTCAGTACCTATGTTAATAATTCGGATTTGAATGTATTTCAACTGTTATCAGATAGGATCATTGTTTTCCATTTATCAAAACATTTTTCATTAGGTTAACTTGAATCACAATGTTTTTTCGCTGATTAATCAATTGATCAATCATCAAGAATGGTTAAAATATCAAGCACGCTTTTAACATTATTTAAGCTAAAAAAACATGTTTTTTTATTTCAAAAGATGCATGTAAAATATACAGTTAATTTTTTATGAAGTCTAAATCTATGAAATTAGCATTCAGAACAATATAATACACCATTATTCACATCAATTTTTTATACGTGGAACGTCGATAAAATCTGAAATTTTAGGAATCTTAATACATTAACTTCATAAATTAAAATAATTAATATTTTAGTAACATCGGTTCACTTGATAATCATTTCATTGAATTGTAGTATACTTTTATATTGATTATTATGCGTTTTATACAATTTTTGTGATAAATTTTCATAATTCTTTTTGGCATATCTAAATTTCAATTCACTGAATCTTCATCACTGATGTAATTTGAGTAGATATTATCATAATATTTTTTGGTTTGTAAGTTATTGGTAAAAATAAATATGGTGTAAATATAACAAAAGGATTGATTTAATGTTTTTTTCGTAATTCTAGAAGTCGCCTTATGTTTCAGGAGATTGAACAAAAGAGTCTGCTGACGTATAAACGGGATTGTACGCATGCAAAGATACGAATACTCTAAGACTGCGAGGGCAACCGGGCCTCAGTGCGTTACGTCCCAGCGAACGAATGATGATCTGGTGACGCAGGCCTAGTGGTCTGAGGATAGGGGTGAGTGTTTAGCGGGTGTGATCCCCGCAATCCCCTAACTGCTTGCTTAAGGGGGTCTATACAGCGTATGTCCCTACCATACGTGAACACCGTCGCAATCGAGGTCGACGTAAAGTCCGTGCAGTAATGTACCGGCGCATGTTTGAATACCTCTAGCTGATAGCAAAAAACTCAATATAGTAAATAATATATATATTTCAAAATTATATCTTGGTAGTCACACAACCCGATTAGTAAACCAGACTTATTAATTTTAGTTGGATTGTATCTTCATCAAGCAGACGTTCATGTTATTGAATGGTTTTATCATTTTAAATTTGGGGCTATATGTGATAGATACAGTGGTTCAAAGGCATAAAATACTGATAAGAATATATCTAGATGTTAGATTTATTTTTAATTTTCTTCCAATATATTTCTAGCCAGACGTTAACGGCCTTATATTCGTATTTTAGTTTTTTATTTCCATCATGTGAAAAATCCTAAACGAGACATTTAATTTTGTAAATAATTTAAATGATTATCGCAGAACTTATTTAACGCTTTATATATTTCAAAATATTTTTACAACTTCAATAAAATATATATAACGATATAAATTTCTATTTCCAGCGCCTATTACTCGTTACCAAAAAGTTTATCTTCGATAAAATAACTTTGTTGTAAACAATTGATTATTATCTAACGTACCAAGTCCTTTCGATATTTAATGATCCTATGAGCATGTGCTACATTTCTCCAGCTCCAAGGTATATACTTATGCTCTTCTACGGGAATATTCTGTAAGGTATTTTTATATTATCTCGTTTATTGAGTTGTATTTTTCGCTTTGATTCGAACATGTTGCGTCGTAGTTAGAGGGTTGTTATCCATCTGATAGTCCACAGCTTACACAATTCTGGTTGAGATTATTTCTTTGAAAATGTGTCGTCGCCTATTTTAAGATCTACTTTCTCGCCAATGGATTCATAGGACGTGATTTCATTTTCTCATATACTTCTGTTTGCCTGAACTCGTTGATCCATTCCGTTTATTTTTAACTGTATTCACGGTTTTCTAACTATGGTTACAGGGTAAGAGCCTATTCAATATTTACTTGGTTGGCCATAACGATATTCCGTATAAAATTGTGCGAATAGGTAAACGCTGTCTATTTCATTCACCGAAAACTATAGGTTTAATTTATCGTATGGATCTTTTTGAATATTTTGACAGTCTTGTAATATTTTTCGAACCTACAATAGCTTACTTGATATTAACTTATGGTTCCAATGGCAGTAATCACTGTTTCACTTTCGAAATAACTGTAGATTGGCAGATAGAGAAACCTCTTTTGCATAGCATCGAAAGGCGACAACACAGTAGATTTATGTGTATATACATTATAGGAAAAGGTAGCGATTTTGAGTACCGTGTCGCATTCGTAATTGTCCTTTACCAGTTTTCAGTTAAAATCTTTACGTTGACTTAAGCCGTTACATCATTTCATCCGAGATTGGATGGTATGGCGTTTTATCGTTTTTGCATACTCCTAACTTATTCGTAATACATTTAAACAGTTCTGATCTAAAGTCAATACCCATATCAGTGTGAAATGTTAACGTCATTGCAAACTTCAAGGGAAATTCATCTTTAAATTTTAACCAGACTTCATCGGAAAAAATTTTCTCGACTGGTATCGTAATCGTAAAGTTGGAACAGTAATCGTGAATTGCCAAAATATAGATATACCTCTTTTTGTGATAGGTAATCGATCTGTTGTATCCATTGCAATTCTCTCCCTACAATAAGTGATTAATTGTTTCGCCATTTTTTCCTTCATGTATGTTGATCGGTTATTTCGTCGACTACGATCTTCAAATGATAATCACCATTTTTTAAAATAATTCTTCATTCAAGGCCAATAGAATGGAAAAAAGATAAATTAGAATCACTTTTTGAATCTGAAGTTCTCTGATTCGTAATGTAAGTTCTTGACGACAAACGATACCAAATGTTTTGGAATAACAAATCTGAGTCTTTCCCCAGAGCTAGTATAATAAATTCGGTATGAGTATGTTATTCTTTATCACGAGCGCTGTTTTTACCCGATTAAATGTGTAATAATTACCATTTCCGTCTTATTCAGTTGGTAATACCGGCTTAGTAACTTTCTTTTCAATTGCCTAGCATATAGTCTCGATTTTGATTTTCTTCGAGTTTTATTTCTTTTTTTTGAAAAGCTTGATGCGACATTAATTCAAATGTTGTTAGTGTATGTATTCTTTCGTGACAATGAATCAGAGTTATAATATTTAAAACAAGTTCGAGGCCTAATAGCGAAATCGTTTTTCATAAGTAACATTTAGCCAATGCCCTAGCTTCTACATATATTTTTACCCAACTTCAAATATGGAGAGGTTTATAATCCGTTCTGATATTGAAATTCCTACCAAGCACAGATGGCTGGAATTTTTTCAATGCCCATATAATCGCGTCACATCTCTTTTATTTACCGACTATCGCTGTTCGACGGGGGATAAAAAGCTTTTATCAAACCTAATAACTTGTGCATATGTATTATTTTCGTCATTTTGAGATAAAAATGCTGCTATCACAAGTTCACTAGCATTCGTGACAATGAGAAATTTTTTTCCAAAATCATTATAATGAAGAACCAGAGTGTATCATCGATAATGTTTAAGTTTTTGAAATGTCGTCTAGCGTTTGACACTTCATGAGAATTCGACGTCCTTAATGGTACGTTTCCTGAGACTCTCTTCCATATTGGCGTAATTATTTAAAGATAACTTCGATAATAAAAACAAATCCGAAAAAATAATTATAATTGTTTCATTGATTCGGATTAGGCCACTTTTCAAATACATCTGTTTTATCAGGATCCGTACACATACCATCATTCCCAACAATAAAAAAGAGGTATTTTATGTTTGAATTGAAGAAGTTTCACTTTTCAAGCTTTATCTTTAAGCTGACGCCATCAAGAAATGTAAATGATGTCTTCAAATATTTTAAACGTTATTATTCTGGTTTTATATGGACAATCTCATCATCTAGATATATGAGAACGCCATTAGCTTTAATAATTTTCAGAACGTGAACCATGACCATCAGAAATGTGGCAGGCTAGTTTACAATTCCTAATTGAATCACGTTGATATTGAAGAGTCTGAATGGGTAGTAAACGTCAGATCTCTGTATCGTCATCGTTGAGAGCTCTCTGCCAATACCGAGATACAATGTCCCGTGTAGAAAAGTACTTGGAATAATTGATGCTGTCATCAGTTTCATATATCCTTGTGACAGGATACGAATCCATCTTAATTTCTTGTTGAGGTTTTAATAAGTGTCACAAAGTCTTAACTTCCCATTAGATTTTTTCACAAGAATAACAGGGCTATCTCAACTTGATTTTGATTTTGTAATCTTAGATTCGAACATGCTTTCTGATTGGTTTTTCAGTTCCTCTAAGTATAAAACAAGTAACTGACGTATAAGCTCTTTTAAAGGCATAGGAACTGGCGTTTGGATATTACGCACTATGTCCTTAAACCGTTGCAGGTCAAATTAATTCTTCGATACGATATTAATGTTTATGAAGGGTTGCGATTTAAAATCATTTAAATTATTCGAATGTACAGTAGGCAAATTAAAATATTTCTGAATGTTATTATCGTTACTTAGGCAGAGTAGGTTATCATTCAGATGGCTTTCTAGAAGGCGATACATCTCGATCCTTATCCCTATCATCGCATTCATTGAGGTTTAATAATAATTTAAAAATTGTTGTATTGTGGAAAATCGACTCCCAGTACAGTATCAAAACAAAGATCTCGCATCACTTCATTGTAATTAGTAAAGAGAATTTGTGAGATAAACAGGTGTAACTATTTCACCGACAAAATGAATATATAGTCGATCGGCAGTAGTCACTTTATTATTGGTTGTGAACTTGATGTCAAAGTCATTGACAATTTCATTCCTATAAATCGATGAAGAAGCCCTTAAGTCCACCAGTGCGTTTACGGAATGGTTCTCAGTTCCCCTACGAATAGATCTAGCTTTGCTTGTCATCGTAAAATCTCTCAGGGCATTTTATTTACACATGATTAGCAGTACGTCGCCATATTTCCAACTCTTCGACAGGAATAACAACAACGTGTTTCTTATCTAGGCAATGGACTAATAGTAAATTTCACCTCGAACTCTATTTAAGCTTTTCGATCTCCTCAGATCTAGATGATTTTTAAGATTTTACGGAAAAAAGATTTTCTCCTTTGTCGATAATTTTTAACTCGCATAGATTTCTTCAGCCGATTCCATACATTTCTTCCGAGAAGAGTTGGGTGTTCAAAAAATTCATTCCTAACAACAGGGTTTGCCATCCATAACATAAACATGACCACTGGGCATTCATCAGACGAAACATCTTCTAACTTCAAAGTTTATTAAAATCTTTTAGAAAAAATCTATCATATTTTCGGAGATTTTTTGTTTCGTGCCGATAAAGTATGGCTAGGTCAGCGTACTTGACATACGCTTGTCATATTTCTTGACAACTAGATTCAAAATCTCGTCTAGCTGTTTGGACTCAAGACCTAAATCACTAACTAACGATCACTCGATTTCTGAGACACATCAGTAGTGTCTCATTCGTGTATCCTTCCCTAAGATTCTCATTCTTCGCCGAGAGCGTCAGTCGCGTGTACCAGTGATAGAATTTCTCTTCACCATGCAATTGTACCATTGACTCTACTATTTCTGGAAACCACGCCATAAATATCTTCTGCTTAATGATCAAATATCCTATGTCCTCATGATTGGTCCTGATGCCGTTAGAGAGCGCTACATTTTGTCTATACTAACAAGATTCTAACTATAATAGTCAATTGTTAGCTTCCAAAGCACTCTAGTTTTACCGATTATTTAACAGCCTTTATTTCATTGCAGACGGAATAATTCTCCTTTAATGACACCTCGATAGTTTCAAAGTTTATTTACATTTTCACATTTTTGAAGAATGTGAGTTTTCAAAAAGCATCCAAGAATTTTTAGGTATCTTGAAATCTTCTATTGAGTAATTACATCTTGTCAGCTCGATTAAACAAGAAAGTAGTTAGTTTGAGTTTCCTAGGTAGAATATTGACAAATTTAAAAAAGTTGTTGAACACATTATCTATAATAAACGTTTCAAAGATAGGGTAGTTATCAATCTCAGCATATTTCCAGGTTGCGATTTTGAGATTTGTAGCAGTATGTAGTGGATGACGATTTATTTATTAATCGCTCCGATAATCATGAAGCCAGTCAGTGTTATAAAAATTATTTATTTAATGTTTATCTCAGATCTAAAAAATATTTTATATGCATTAATTTCTGTTCAAAAAAATATTTGTCTAAAAATCGATTTTAGATCATTCGATCAACATTTAATATTAACCAGTATAACCGTTCATATTTATCTGTCAGTTTGTCATTCTCGAAATCTTTGTATTAATTTATGATTTTGCGTGCTTGAATTGTATTCTATTAATGCATTTGAGTATATTTGAGTTTTAATTCATATACTCTGGCATATAAATTGTGAATATCCTTAAGGATAACCAGAGTTAGAATTCTGAAATGTGACTAATATATTTAGGTATAATATGAATGTTTGTATACACAACATATTTTATCTCGTTGAACTGGGTATCAACAACTTTCTAACACATACAGTTACTCGATTTGTGTTTGAGGCAATCGGGAATGTAGATCTCTGTTCAAGACTTCGCATGCTTCTTATGTATATTGATATTCTTTGATGATACCAGGTTTAAATCTTTTCGTGTTTAATCTAAGATTATCTTACATCAATCTCTAATCTAAAATCAAAAGATATTTCTCTCCTTCTCTGAGTTTAGTAACTGCATGATTTTACAAATTTATGTGTCTTATTGCGTATTGATTTAATTATTGATATAATATATCAAAAAAATCAATGTCCATAACGT
>JWZT01004745.1:7273-21229 GCA_000827895.1 Thelohanellus kitauei
TCTCAAATTTATTCTTTAAATACATTCTTTTATATTTATTAATGATATTTGAAACGAATGTATTAAAAAATTAAGATATTTATATCATTCCGTTTGGAGATGAACAGCGCCTGATTTCCTAACGTCTGATTTAATCGTCTTTTGAATATCTAAACGTGGAAAAAGGTCAGCCATATATCGAAACTTCGAATATTGGAACTATCGCACTGATTTAAGGGACATCACTACGTGGAGATGCTGTAAGCGGGAACAAGATGTTTGCCGAGCAACACTGCTTACAAATGGTGATCGTGTAGTGAGTCAAGACCTTGGACATACACATTATGGCAATGGATCTCAAGCATTAGCCCGTAGGGCGGCGGGCAAATGAAAGAGCGCATATCGGAAGAAATTTCAACACCGAGTTCAGTTCAAGCCTCCGTCATAGTTACACTGGATGATCACGTTGTTGCTGCTCTGCCAAAGCGGTCGACATTAAATCAATCCATAAGGCGTTCACGAAATTCATCACGGGTATCAAATAATTTGATTTATCCGCCTTTACCACACTAATTAACATTCGGTATTCCAGATATATCTAAAGATTTTATTCTTTTCGACTCTGGTCCAGGCAATGATCGTATTATACTTATGGGCGACTTGGAACTGCTGGATGGCCTATCAAGAGCTACTGGTTAGCTAGCTGATAGAACATTTAAGATAGTTCCAACACTTTACATTCAATTATATAGCATCCATTTCCAATATTCTGGAGACGTGACCCTGCTGCAGTGCATTGCTTACTGCCAAATAAAAAAAAGATGTATATGACCGAATGTTGGTTGAAATAATTTGCCTTGTTCCCACTTGCACTCATTGGATCATCTTGACGGACTTCGAAACCGCAGCTATGTCTTCCTTCCGTTAAGCATTTCCATCTGCAACCATCAGCTGTTGCTACTTTCATTTGTGCCAAAGCGTGTTACGAAAAGTCATTTAATTAGGAATGAAAGTGTACTACGAGTCAAACGACGACGTACGAATAGCGGTAAGGTGTCTAGCTGCCTTAGCCTACGTACCATTGGCTGATGTGTCTGAACCATTCGATCATCCATGTCGAATCAATGCCAATTCACGAAAAAACGGACGAGTTATTATCGTATTTTGAGTACACCTATACTAAAGAAAGGTGCGTTCGTGGAAGGGAGGAAAGTTATGCTCCTGCACTGATCCCGACACATACATGGAACAAGTTTGAATCGGCCATAGAAGGAATAGCTCGTACTACCAATGCCGTGAAGGGTTGGCACTGTGTTCTCCAGTCTCTATTTATGTGCAGACATCCAACTATGGGGACATTATTTGAAGGGTTAAAAAGGGACAGCTGTGAGTAGAAGACGATCTACCATCAAACGACGAGCAGAGTGGATCATCATTCCTCCAAAATACACAGGGAATTACAGGCTATAGTTTTCAGAGCAGCAACGAACTATGGCCGTACCAACGTAATAACATACGTGAGATGTTTAGCTGATTTATCATTAAGTTAACTTTCCAAAAGTAGTAAATCTTGATGTTAATGTTGTTCTTTGTTTATTTATGAGATTTGAAATGTGAAAACTAGAAATATATAGGCCTGCTGAGAAACATTTTTTGAGATCAACAGTAACTGAAACAAATAGATTGAGACGAACAGTAGTGAGACGAATAGTATGGGCACCCAATAAACTTTATAACCACTGCAAGCAACTTAATAATCATCGTAATCAACTTAATAATCATCGCAAGCAACTTAATAATCACTGCAATCAATTTAATATTCAGCGCAATCAACTTAATGTGCAATGAAACAGGCTTAACAAAAATTTGGCTCGAATTTAAAAATTTATTTCACGGCGAGTAATGATAATGTTTATTAATCATTCTTTGTTCAGTACATTTCAAAAATTCGAATTTACTTCATTGATGAAAAATCAATAATGAAACATATTACAATAAACACATAAATTTTTGTTTGAACAAATTGACACATAAGATCAGAAGAAACAAATACAGCGATACATCTAAACGGTTCTGAGTTTAACAATTTTTGGACATTCACTAAAGTATACAAGATTAATAATGTTTTAAAGACAAAAACAAAAAGTGCGGAATACAATATTATGTTTCTGTTTATTTTGTAATGGCCTTTTTTGCTTGCAAGTATTCAGCCTAATGTAAATGGTATTTAATAAAAATAACATATTATGAGTAAAATATATTTAAACACCCTTAATAGATGTTTGAAAATTTGAATCCGAAAATAAATGTGGTATTCGTTATTTAATACTTCCATTTTTAAATCGTTATATTAATTTTTAATTCTAACTCATAATTTTATTTGTTATTTGGAAAAAAATAATCAATGTCGAGTTTTCCATGATAGTTAGTAGTAAAAATTGAAACGTCTAAAATTTTAAAATATAATAAATATATTTTCAAAATCTAGTCTGTCAAACAAATTTTGATTTTTTAAAACCTCTATTGAATGATGGATAAATATATCAAGTATATATTAAGGAATATTTCACCCATGACCAGCAAATTTACCACATTGTGTAATCAATTATCTACATTAAAATATTTCACAGAAAATCACCAAACCGATTTTTTTGGAATCGTATGGATATTTTATTTCATCAGCCATTTTCAGATAATTTTCGAACTCGTGATACAGTACAAAAATGACATCGAAATGCCTGAACGCGTCTAGTTAGTATGTTTTTATCATTAGGTAAATGTTGATAAATTCACATAAGATTATGTTTGCTGGTACATTTTCAAGTGTTTTGAATGATTTTTGCATAACTTGATTTAATGTCAGTAAATTAACACCTATGCTTCAAGAAATGTTTTTATTTTGAAATAAGATCTTTAGTAGGTAATATTTTAATATGTATTTTCGAAATTTGCATTTAATGGAATAAATAATACTACATTTTAATAAAAGGTGAAAACTTTTCTTTATTTCTTCTCCATCATACTGTTTAGCGTGATTATGTCTAAAATTTGGCTTTGATTCTGTTTATTTACATTATTAGAATGTTTAAGCGTTTTAAATTCAATGATTTTTAACTTGGAACTCTTTATTAATACATAACAAATTTTTACATTATTTAAGAGTTTTTTTTATGCCTGATGATCCAATTAAATTCAAAAAAGTAGGAAATACATTGCAAACATGTGTTAATTGACTTGTCATGAGAGTATGTTTACGGCAATAATTATTAATCCGATCTAAAAACACTATATATTTATGTCTTAAAATCTTACATCCATTAAATACACCAAAATCAAATAAATCAGCACAGTATATGGATCAATATCAATATCAATTCTATTTCATAATTATATATGTTAGAATATGTATGACGTATCACAAATATTAAATATATGAAATAGATTTAGATTATGGCTGTAAATTATCATAAATTATGCATATTAAACGGTTTTCCTAATTTGAAAATACGTTGCATTTCAATTGAGTTCGTCGTCAGGAGGCGACATTGCGATATATGAAGACGATAACCAACAACTCTGTTTTATTCTTAATAATTAACTAAATTTTAAAGACAGTTTTTGAATTTGAAAATTTAAAACAATAAATTAAAATTTTTGTGATATCCATTCCTATCTTATACACCTGGAAATATTAAAATCAACCGCATAGTCGTAATTTAGGCAATTATTGATTTTCATGATTCAATCCCGACTTTGAGTGTGTTCAAAAGATCTGTTTAGGATTCTGTACCAAAGGACTTGACCTTAAATTTCCATTTATTGAGCACATTTTCTATTGGGTTCAGAAATCAAAACTAAGGTTTAAGAAATAATGTTATGTGCCAAATTCAATTTTTCTATGAATTTATTCTTAGGAATGTAACTTCAAATCATCGCACAGGGAAAATAAAACCGAGATATTCTACCAATCAGAGGAACGATGCAGTTAATTTACTTAGACAATTACTGAGTTTTTATATTCATGGGTATAAGAGAAGAACATATCACCTCATAATTTTAATTATTATGATATTATTCCCTATTCAACCGTTTTTTTTTAAATTGAAAAAAATGGTCTATGAAAAATACTTTCCTTGCCCAATTCGAAATAAATCACAAAGCCACTGTGTTGTAAAAGTAACAAATGTTCGTTAAATAAAGTGTCCATCCAAGGTTAAATATTTCTTCTCTTGAACCAAAATCCAAGTAATTGCCATATTATTACAAATTAAACAAAATGAATTGTTAGTTGTAGAATCCTTTAAAAATATTTTATCGAATTACCATTTAATAAAGTGATTTCAACCAAACCTAAACAAAAATCTAAAAATAAGAGTTAGAGGCTTAAATTATAATACTTGTCTTGAATATCCCCATATATATATTTGATTTCAAAAAGTTGCATAAAACATATCAAAAGGTGCGGAAATGATGCAGTGTAAGATATTCTTGGATATACTCGCATATCTGGTGAATTAACTGTTTCTGGCCAACGGAAATGATCATATGGTAAATTATGTTGTAATTGGATTGGGTTATAACTGACTAAGAACCTCCATAAATAATTTGCTGTACTTTGATCAATATAATTTAGAGCGTTAAACAACATTAAAGCAATTGTCATGACCCAGCGGTTGACTTGGAATGCTGCAACATCGATAATTGTCGACGGTATGAGATATTGAGAATTCTGATTGACCCTTTGTAATGCTCTTGAAAATAAAGTTTGTATGAAAAATCTATTGATGGCCGATTGTAGCTTGTTTTGTATATCTTCATAAAGATATATCTGCCGATCATCTCCAAGTTTTTTTATGTAGTTTTGATCACTCAAGGCCAAAATAAATTTAAAAACGAACTCGTGTATCTGGTCAATATTTATGGTTCGTGTGATGTCGTTAGCGAAGAATATGTAGAACAAATAATGACTGAATAGATATTCAGCATGGAGATCTGTTTATAATAAAATTTTACTGAGTAATGGATTAGTACGTATGTTATTTGAAATATTACAAATAATTATATCGATGTCTGATGTGTATCGACAACCAAAAGCTAAACAATATTTCAACAAATACACATAGATGTGGAATATATCGTTATTGGAAATAGTAAGAATAGGATTCCTTTTCAAACACAAAAGAAACGATGAAAAGATTTCATATAATAAGTATGATAACCACTGGTATTCCGTGTTGTTTAATATGGGGTATAATGTAAAAGTCAAAATGATAATATATAGACGCTGAAGTTGATTTTTTGAGAATTCAATGCTATTTTCAGAATTATAAACGCGTCCCAGTTCGATGGCTAAATCGTTGGCAAATATGGCACTCAAAGATATCAATTTATGATCATTGTCAATTTCAAATATTTTTCTTGTTCCATTTAGAATACCAGTCCATATTTTAGAGAGATCTTTGTTTAGATGATACATGTATGGGTCTGAACGTATGTGTAAAAAGAACGAAACAGAGGTGTCAAAGAAGCTATTAACGTCAAATTCTATTTGATCAATCATTCTTAATTTGATGATCATCTTCAAAACACAGATCAACATCCTTGCCATGTCCAATCCAGAGCTATGTAAATATGCCATGATTATATTGATGCTTTCATTAAGTTTAGTATTAAACAATAAACCAGCATAATTCGTATCTATATCGTAGACATTTGAAAACAAATCCCAAAATGAGTTTTTGATGTGTTCCATTTGGTCGAAGAAATAATTGTAAAAATGATACATGACATTTCCATTGATAAAAAGTGATTTATTTTTTTCTTCCATTATACAATTATCCATTGCAGAAAAGATGGTCCTTGGATTCATGACAATATATTGATCACGAGTTTTGAGAAAATTAATAAAGAGTTCGATGAACGATATGGCCTTGTCAACCCATATTACGTTTCTATTGCGAAAAATGAACACGAAAACCTCTGAAAATACAGCTTTTGTATATAGATATCCTTCATATCTAGCATCGAGCGTACTCATTTGCCGGAATCTTTCATACAGCTCATTTGGAAAGTTCGTTAAAAATAAGTTATCGATTTCATCATTACAGTGATTCACGGCATGCGACATAAAATATTGCACAATCTCCATCTGAGCGTTCACGTCATTAGACTTGGCGTTCTTGATATAATAGTTAACAAACTCGAGATTCCATGGGTAGTTTTCAAAAGAGCTTGGTTGGGACATATATTACACGTCTGTATTCGAATATATAAAAAAGTTGAAATAAAATCAATTTCTAAAACTCTCGAGTTATTCAAATAAATAATGACAGAATGAATGGATTTTGATTTCTCGTGAGCTTAATAATTCACAAAACCTTAAAATCATATATAATCAAAATACATAGATATTTTGAGGCAAACTACCCTCAAAATGCATCAATATTATCATTTTATCAAGATGTTAAATATTCAATTATCATTATTGACGGTTAATCCGATTAATTTCTAACCGTCATAGATTTGAATATAGAAAATACATTTAATTAAAACTGTTGTTATGACATCTTGAAATACGATTTTTACGAAAATCACGATACGTTTCACATTCTGAACACTATCTGTATTCATATTATTTCTTTGTTTATATGTTTTGTTTTCTTCATCTAATAATGACATATTATATTTTTAACGGATTATTCTTATCAATATGACGTAAGTAAAATGAATTTATACATATTAGGGCAATATCATAGTATTTCCCTACATCAGCATTTTACTTTTTTTACTTAACTAGTTAGTGGAATTACATTAATATTCGAAGCGAGAAATCTATACCTAAACATAATCAAATAAATCTTTAAACAATATTTGTATATCCATTTTAGTTAATGTAATTGAAAACACTTTAAAAGTTAAGAATTTTAGCTTTATTAGTACCCAAATTTATTCTGTGAAAAATAATATTGGGATATATACGCCTCATAGGGAATATATTTCCGTTGCGCTCTCTCACTCGAGAATGGTTGCTGTCCGCATGGTAATTACATTTATTAGGACGTGTATCGTTATTAGCGCTCAAGCTTAACTTCTAAATATGCGCGGCCCCTACCGGCAAGTATATTTTAATCCTGATTCTATGATTATATATCATGGGTTGAAATGAGTCTAGTACAAAAAAATATTTTTTAAGAATTATTTACAGTTCCATAAGCTTAAATTGATTTCCCGTTTGAATTTTTGTTTAGAAACAAAGATAAATATCAAATAACATTCGATTTATTCATCATAATATTTTCTGAAATCATCATCATATGCCCGATTCTATTAGATCTTAAAAACAGCAAATTATTTGGAATTCCTATGGTCGTTGATATTTATGTCACTTTTATTGTAGTGCTTAAAAATAATGATAGTCTGATGACGATTTTACAAATGATTTGGCCAATCGAATCAATCAAAAAAATTTGGGATTTATACTTTATATAAATGGTTAGATTAGATGAACATAAAAATTATTTGGTCAAAAACAAGTTTGTAAATCAAAGCTATATTCAGGGGTTTTAGGTGATAAAAGATCCGTCACCTTTGTTAAAAGCAGGTTTTACTCATAGAATTTAAAGATGAATTTTATACTTCTCGGTGTCTTATTCTTTATAAACCAAAAGAATTAAATTCGTTGTTTATTAAATTTATATATAATTCATGCACCGAAATAAATTTTATCAAACATAGAAATAAAATTTCATTACATATTAGTATTTATCGTATTTTAAACATATATTTATTGATCACATTAATCTCATTAATAATATAAAAGGATACAAAAATATCTATTATATGTGGGTTTTCGATATTTTTAATAATCTTTGCAATATCTTTAATATACGTTTTCACAAATCAACAAATTATTGCCCTAAATGTATATTTTACCTTTTTTTACCAACTTTCTATTTTTAATCCTTCTCAAAATTCTCAACTACACAAATATTACAAAACTTGATAAACCATATTTGCACTAACATCGAATGATGATTGCTATTACAACGGTAGAATTGGTTTTAATTGAGAACAACAAGAAGGATAGTATTTATTATATGGTTTTTTTCATTTAATCTGTTAGAAAATTAGAAAAAAATATCAAACACTGTAGCTCGAATAATATTATATGATAAAATATTTTTCGGTTGTATGTATTTTTGGCCTATATGTATCATCAGATCATTAAAAATTAATTGATGCATTTCACAATTTGGTTACATATCTCTGAAAAGGAGGAAAGTGTTTTGATTTTGATGATATTTTGTAATATTTCAGAAAGAAATTAACTAAGAATACATTCTCAACAAAATGATTAAATATAAACAATATATAACTTTAATGATTCACTTTGAGTTTTAGTTAACGTTAGGAATTTTTTGCTTTAATATTTGGTGGAAAGGAGGTTTTAATTGATAATGAATCGTGTTTAATACATGATAAGTACTAACATAGATGATCTTCTTAGAGTTCCTAAAGAGCAATGATGGGATGTTTCTCGTGCATTACTAATCTATCAAACACCCGAATTTGAAGTTGTACAGTCATGAAAATCATATCATCTAAATCTTTTAAATTCCATATGTTTATATCATGTTGTTATTCTCGAGAACTAAAACAAAATACAAACTAAAATTGCACATTTGCAGTTAATGAACTACAATTCACATAGTCGAAATTATATATATATTGTGCCGATAATAATTATAGCATTCATCAATAAGAATTTTACACGGAATCTCGATAAAGATTTAATATTTGCCAATTAACTTGAATATTCACACACTGAATTGGATTTTTTATGAAAAAAATGTAGGTAAATTAAAATATAAATACTTGGAAAATTATAATGTTCCAGAATTGTCAGAAATTTCGTATGGAAGACGAACATACAAAACCATATCAAACGTGTGCCGTCAGCATATAATCAACGCAATATCCCACAATAACTCTTAGACGGCAGTTTCAGGAACGTTTGATGTTGATTTCAACAATTCATAGGATATTGAAAAAAATCAAATATCAAAAAAAAAAGTCGCTAAAGCATTAAAATGGCGGAAATCGTGCAAAATCATGAAACAACAGTCAATACTGTATTATTTTCGACATCGTCGAAGATGATTGGTCTCGTACTCTATAAGATTATTTCAGATCGATTTTTGTATTCAACAAACATACGAATAAGTAAGAATACACTGGCGCAATATTTAAAAGAGTATATTTACTCTTTTAAAAACATAAATTTTAATCCAGAACGACGAAATGTTCCTTGCACAATCAAAGAATGACATGATTATATTATCAAATACCTCGAGTACTCCGCCAGTAAAAGATTGTTTTTTTTGTCGGTGAAACAGGATTTAACGTTTCGACGAGTCGAAATTATGCATCGACAACTGGTGTGAATCCAAATGAAAAAATAAAAAAGTTTCATGTTTATGAACATTACAGTTTGCTCGGCAATATCCTGAGGTTTGATAATGATATATAAGGTTTCAGAAAGGGCCTATAATAATGTGCCATAGATGGACGTCTTGTCAAATTTAATGAATATTCTTTATGAAATACAACTGAATAATGGTTTTCATAAAGAGCGTCGAAAAAAGTTTGATCACATCTTGGGCGAGGAGGCTTTTTATTACCCTCCTTACAACCTTTCATGAATCTAATAGAGAACATGTTCTCTCAGTAGAAATGTATTAGGAGAAGTTTCTGACCAAACTCACAAAATGAATATATGAATCCAATCCGAACGGCACCAAATGTAATTATGAAACAGCACTTGACAAAATATTTAGAGCACATTGAAAAATATTTCTCCTATGACCTTAGAAAAAAAAGAAATAATTGATTCATAAATTCATTACAAGATTTCGAATTAAAATACATATTTTATTTTATTCTTTTTTTATTATGATAAAAATATTCCAATTCAATTGACAATAATTCAAATTAAATTGATAAATACTTAATTCTAAACGAGAAACACTGTAAAAATTTAAATCTTCATTTATCAACAATCTAGTGATTATCTTTTGTTTTCTTTTGGCAAAAATGGGCATGTGTTGATAAAATAAAAATGAATTTTGCATCAATCATACATAAGTAGACAGGCAACATGGATGCTGATTTAGAATATAAAATATCAACGACTTGGCATCGTGCATATCCAATAGTAGCTATTAGGGTTCAATTGTATCTGATCATGAAACTGCTCTGATGATAAAGATGAAACACAATAATACTGCATTGACGACGCTGACAGGAAAAGTTGATGTCAATCACAGGAATTGGGCTCAGAAAATCAATTTAGCTCGTGATAAGTACATTATTGCACTGACTAAGGACGATAGAAGCAAATTTAGATATACACTTAGTCGTTAGTGGTTTTAGAAATAATAACAAACAAATGGAAGTAAATTTTCTAGGCCGTGACATTAACCTGCCATTAATGTATTCAGTTTGAATAGGCTAACTTTCTATATAATATCCTCATAAATCCCTACCCATCTTACTTAGGCATTGAATGAGCTCTGGATATTTGATAAGATACT
Organism: Thelohanellus kitauei; assembly: GCA_000827895.1. Classification (NCBI taxonomy): domain Eukaryota; kingdom Metazoa; phylum Cnidaria; class Myxozoa; order Bivalvulida; family Myxobolidae; genus Thelohanellus; species Thelohanellus kitauei. Next base: position 17,845 of record JWZT01004745.1, read on the forward strand.
TCACAATATAAATTGTTCTACCCTCTTTGAGATACACCCAAGATATCATACATTTATATACCTTCTAGCGAACGTTTCAATCTACTTGGATTTTGTGCCATAGATGGACGTCTTGTCAAATTTAATGAATATTCTTTATGAAATACAACTGAATAATGGTTTTCATAAAGAGCGTCGAAAAAAGTTTGATCACATCTTGGGCGAGGAGGCTTTTTATTACCCTCCTTACAACCTTTCATGAATCTAATAGAGAACATGTTCTCTCAGTAGAAATGTATTAGGAGAAGTTTCTGACCAAACTCACAAAATGAATATATGAATCCAATCCGAACGGCACCAAATGTAATTATGAAACAGCACTTGACAAAATATTTAGAGCACATTGAAAAATATTTCTCCTATGACCTTAGAAAAAAAAGAAATAATTGATTCATAAATTCATTACAAGATTTCGAATTAAAATACATATTTTATTTTATTCTTTTTTTATTATGATAAAAATATTCCAATTCAATTGACAATAATTCAAATTAAATTGATAAATACTTAATTCTAAACGAGAAACACTGTAAAAATTTAAATCTTCATTTATCAACAATCTAGTGATTATCTTTTGTTTTCTTTTGGCAAAAATGGGCATGTGTTGATAAAATAAAAATGAATTTTGCATCAATCATACATATGTAGATAGGCAACATGGATGCTAATTTAGAATATAAAATATCAACGACTTGACATCGTGCATATCCAATAGTAACTATTAGGGTTCAATTGTATCTGATCATGAAACTGCTCTGATGATAAAGATGAAACACAATAATACTGCATTGACGACGCTGACAGGAAAAGTTGATGTCAATCACAGGAATTGGGCTCAGAAAATCAATTTAGCTCGTGATAAGTACATTATTGCATGGACTAAGGACAATAGAAGCAAATTTAGATATACACTTAGTCGTTAGTGGTTTTAGATATAATAACAAACAAATGGAAGTAAATTTTCTAGGCCGTGACATTAACCTGCCATTAATGTATTCAGTTTGAATAGGCTAACTTTCTATATAATATCCTCATAAATCCCTACCCATCTTACTTACGCATTGAATGAGCTCTGGATATTTCAAGATATTCACAATATAAATTGTTCTACCCTCTTTGAGATACACCCAAGATATCATACATTTATATACCTTCTAGCGAACGTTTCAATCTACTTGGATTTGATATTCAAGAGTGTCACATTCAAAATGTATCTAACAGGAAATAAATAACCTTGGTTAGAAAGCGAATACGCACTGCATCCATTTGTGTCTAAGATGAACCCGATTATTTAAAAAACCGAACAGCTAAATAGAAAACTATGTGACTGTAGAGCATCGTGTAGATATTCATCTTTACGCTGTTTGATATCTACAATTACATTTGATGTATAAGTGACGTTTCAGGTATTATAAAACATATATTCGTCAGCATTTTTGTGAATTGTATGGATTTTACATATAATTTATCAATCACAAATATTGTTATGATATAATCACAAAAAGAATAAAAACAAACACTTCTTATATATATATCACTTATTTTGTTTTGAATGCTTTATAATTCACTTTTTATGTTTGAATTTTCGAATTTCATTAATTAAGTTATTTAGAGTTTTGAATCACATTTAATAATACGAGATTAAACAGATGAACATGTAACAAAAGTGACTGTTTTGCTATCAAAAACATGAAATGTAATGACTATTCTAGCGCGCATAAAAATATTTATCTATTATTAACGATTTATAGGCATGTCTTGATGTATTTTTGCAACTAATATTATCGTGAACTTATTAGAAATTTCGTTTTTAAAACTAAATGTCCAAATATACAGAAAATATTTTGAAGAAGATTCATAATATAGGTAAAAATAATTGTTAAAATTTTGTTTTGGAAAAATCATCGTCACATTTCGTTGATTAATTTGGATAAACGCGTATAGATTTGCCAAATATATCATATGATGATTTTTGCCATATAGAAACTACAATTTTAGAAAATTTGATGATGAATGAAAGAATTTCATTTCATGAATTATATTATGTATCATCGTTCAGAAAATGATTGAAATTATATCTAAAGCCATTCGATAAAATTCTTCGATTAAAAGTGAAAGAATCAGATGAAACATATTTATAAAAAAGTAGTAAATTAATAAAGAGCGATATCAACAAATACTAAACATAGTTCTAAAAATAATAGTTATAAAGTTAAATTAGGAAACTTAGAACTAATACCCCCATAAATATATTTGAGTTCGTATATCAACATGAACAATCTTAAGAGAATATCAATCTGAGATCTGTAGAATATATTCGAATTCGATTCCATATTTAATGAAACACGTGTAGCCAACGACGTGATACGATCAAATGTTAAATCATCAGGTAATGAATCGTTCGTATTCGAGTCGCATAAATTTGAAAAGTATTTTGCTGTTTGTTCACTAAGAGTATTTTGTTGGTTAAATAGCATTACAATCCATGTCATGATTCGTTGATACAATTGGTACTCATTATTAACATACACAGAATCAGATACCATAGTTGGAAATTGGTGATAAAGACGCATCTCACATTGTGAAAGAATATTATTTTTAAAATCCGTATTTATGACCGAAAGTAGGTTATCTGATAGATCTTCATACAAAAATAACTTTTGATCATTTAGAAGTTTTTGGTTGTATTCATGATCACTCAACGCTGAGATAAATTGATTTAAGAAGAAGTGGATCTCTTCGAACCTCATCTTATCAATTGACATATTTTAAAAATATTGTTAATAAAGTTGATGGCAGTTTAGATATACAGAATGTATTTCTGTTGATTAAAAAATATTACTGAATAATGGATTTCTACATATCTTATAGTATAACCCAACTAAAACACGCTCTTCATCTTGTGTTAGAGACATATTCAAAGTATTGATGCTCTTTAACAAATATTGAAGGATGTGATAAATAGCGTCATTGGGAAGAGGGATGTTTTCTTGTTTCAGAGAATTTAAAAAACTTTTGGTGAGATCTTCAAATCGTGAGTATATCCATATATAATCGATAGAGTAGAACACAGGATAAGCGACAAGCGTAAAATAGATAATATAGAGCTGCTGCAGTTCATTGTATGTGAACTCAAGATCACCGCCTTCATTATTAATCCGATCTAGTTTTAGGGATAAACCATTTGAAAATATTGAACATAAACATGTCAATTTTTCAATATTATCAATTTCAAATATATTTTTTGATCCATTCAAGATGATGGTCCATAGAATTGCAAGAGCCTCGTCATGTAGATTTGTGTCTTTAATCATCGTTGTCTGATAAAATATCCATGAAAATATGT